>CM075819.1:25786002-26028502 GCA_037975025.1 Excoecaria agallocha
TCCAAAATCGAACACCTCCAATGAGTAATCCACACTAGAGAAGGGTAAATTGAACCAACAACTTGGTGTTCAACTAGGGCTGGCCGAAATTCCCAAGAGCTAGCTTGGGAAGTGGCGCAAAAGGGAGAGAGAATAAGTGAAAGGACTTTCCTTTTGTTTTAATCACTTAACCCTAATTCTCATTAGTTGGCCTTTTATAGTTAGGTTAAAATTCCAACTCCTTAATGAGATTGGGCTCTTTAAAATTGCTGGAGAATTATTAATTGGGCTTCTGGAATTAATTATAATCATTTGGGCTTAATTAAATCCAAATTAAATCTTTTCATAAAAGACCATGCACAAAATCCACAAACTAGGCCCTTTGTGCATCTAATTGGATTTAAATACCCAAATGGATTCCAAATCCAACCAAATTAAATATGTGAGTTCCATAACACTTATGTAACATATATAAATTAATTTGGTCCAAGAAAAAGCCCTCTAAGCCCTTCTGTATGAAGTTGGCGTGTAGCCCTCTTCTGGAGGGCTTCCTCCAACTTCTTCATTCCTTTGGCCCTCTATAATTTCTCCAATGGTCCTATTAATTATTATATCAGTCCTATAACACTTATAGTAGTCTTATAACACTTATAAGACAATAATAATTAATCATGAAATACATTATTTCATTTAGGTCCAATTTACAGAACATTTCTCAAAAGTTCCGCGGACAATTTTATTTGATCATAATTAATTAAACTCTTTAATTAATTATTATCATATTCTCCTCTCTACCTTTATAATAATATCAAATATTATTATCCTTGTCATTTTACCATTTTACCCTTTTCTCTATATGTGTGTGACCTATTGGGTTCCTGTCCATGTTGGCAGTATAATATGTAATTGTGAGTTCTATTCAAAACTCACATGATTTAAACTCCTTTAAATCAATTTATCAATCTCTATTGATATTTTGATACATCATTATACAAGTCATGATTGGCCTCTAGCTAGGCATCATGACTACCCAAATGTCAGGAAAGTCATGTGGTTTGACTGTACCCTTCCATAGAAACAGTTACCGTGCAATTACTCCTTTCACCACTCTTATCTCAATCAGATTCTGAGTATGGATTTCTGTCAACTCATATAAATCTAATTATGTATGTTCTATTAATTTAACCATTGTTCCTAAAATGCCCTTCATGGATCTCCATCCATCTCGGCATATTACTCTGGCCAGAGATTCACTGAACAAGGTAATTATAGAATCATGTGAGATAACTTCCCTTGTTAAATCTGGGATGGTGAATCCTTTGTCAATCACTCAACTATCTTCAAGTAGGTCATGATATACCCAATCTCCTAACTATGTTCACTCCCAGTTGGAAGTAATCAGTTATGGAGTCAAAGTATACCACTTGCTACTTAAGATAACTTTGGTGATCTCAAGTCTAAGGATACTTGCACAACCGCTATGAAGAGATTCCTCACTGACATAGATTTAATATCCATATGAGGATTCTCTTTGCAGGTCTCCAATGAACTTGTTCCTCTAACAAGCATCCACATGTTAGCTTTGATTATCATCCATAATCACAACTATGAGAACCATTGCTTGAACCATTCAAGAAGCATAACATGTGCTAGTCTGTCCGAATTAACAATGTCCTATCTTGTTAATTCTATGACTAGGGATATTTAGATATTAACACATTTGCATGCGATAGACATCTCACATCATGAACACCTTCATGATTGCCTTTGCACTGTGTTTATAATATCTAGGACTTCATTTATTAATTTAAGATTTACAAACTCATGTATTCAAACACAGCATTAATAAATGAATGATGCCTTTTATTAAGAATATAAATTTCATACATATGAAAAACATCCCTATTACATGGGCTCTAGGGCATACTCTCTAACATTTCTTATTCTGCAATCTCTTGACTAATGTCCTTGTTTTCCACACTTACAACAAATTACTATGTCTTTCTATTTGTCTTAGGTCTAAATTTTTTTACATCTTTGTTTTTTTTTAACAGGTCTTTCTTGATAATTTTATTTCTTATATATATATATATATATATATATTCTTTTAGGTTTTATTTTCCTTTTAGTTGCTAAAGAAGCCCTAATCTGTTGATAACCATACTGTTCACAAAATGATCCTAATTCTTTTCTTTCTACAATACTATCTCTTTTTAATTTTGCTTTTAGCTTTAAATTAGTGCAAATTGATAATCCTTCTATGTTAACAATATTTATTAATTGTCCATACGTCAAATCATTATAAGGTATTGTACCATTATTTTCTCCTTTTATTCTATTCCTAACTCTTTCTGCAAATAACTTTGGTAATCCTGCTAAGAATCTTTCTTTCCAATAAGTATTATTACTATCTGATCTAGTCATTACTTTGGTTAAAAGTAAATCTTTATACCATCTAAAGTCTTGTAATTTAGGACATGTTATATTTTGAAGAATTTTTGAACTTCTTTCCTGATATAATCGAGGATCTCCTACAAAGATTTTAGTAATGGCAAATATTAAAGTATTTATTACATCATCTTGTTTAGCCTCTATTTGCATATAGTTTTCTAATTTAATAATCCTTTTTCTAGTTGATAATATATGTGCTTTATTTACATCTGCTATATAATGATCCCACCAACCTTTTAATTGGCCAGTAAATCTTGATAACAACATTTAAGCTATAGCTGCTTCATTATTTCTTTTTGATTTATAAGCACTAGCTGCTAGGGTCATTTCTTTTAATAAATTTAATAGTTGATATTTGAAAAGCCATCTATGTTCCATTCATATAAAGAAGTACCGTCATATCCTAACTGATATCTAGTTTCTTCATATTGAGTATCTGGAGGTATAGCTCTTGGATAACAATTTTGAGTTTTTGGTCTAGGTATATAAGTATTAAAATGTAATTTTTTAATTGAATATTCTTCTTCATTATTTGATTTAAACTGTTCTTCTACATTTTTTTTATTTCCGATGTAGTTTTTAATTCTAATGTAACCTCTTCGTTTATAGTCATAATTTGCTTAACTTTAATGCTTAACTTCACTATTCTTTCTTCTATTTTCCTTAATACGGGATCTTCATGTTTTAGATTTATAATTGTTTCTGGGGAAAATTCAAAAGGTTTAAACAAAGGTGTTTCTAATTTAATGGGTGATTTTTCTATTGCTGAACAAAGGTGTTTCTAATTTAATGGGTGGTTTTTCTATTGCTGATTTTGATGTTTGACATATATATATATATGTATATATATATACATGTATGTATATATATATATATATATATATATATATATATATATATATATGCACATATATGTATATACATATATATACATGTATATATATATATATATATATGTATGTATGTATGTATATGTATATATATATATATATACATATACATGTGTGTATATATATATATATACATGTGTCTATGTATATATATATATATATACATGTGTCTATGTATATATATATATATATATAAACACACACATATATGTATATATACATACACACATACACACACACACACACACACACATATATATATGTGTGTGTGTGTGTGTGTCATGTATATATATATATATATATATATATATATATATATATACATAGACACATGTATATATATATATATACACACATGTATATGTATATATGTATATATATATACATATACATACATACATATATATATATATGTGTGTGTGTGTGTGTGTATGTATGTACTTATACATATACATATGTACATGTATATGCACATATATATGCGTACATTTATAAAAATGAACATATAGATATATACATACATATATATTTGTGTGTGTGTGTGTGTGTACACATATGTTTTATGTATACATATATATATATACATACACACACATATATGTGTGTGTGTGTGTAGACACACACACACACACACACACGCACACACACATATATATATATATATGTATGTATGTATGTATGTATGTATGTATGTATGTATGTATATATACTTACATATATATATATATATATATCATTTCATTTGGCAGTGTATATATTGTACCTAGTGGAGCCATATCGGAAAAAAAGAATTAGCACATATTGGATAACTGAACAGTAAATCGAGTTGTATTTTGGCATTTATATACGTAGACAATTAAGGTGATAGATTTAACTTTTATTCTGTGGTAGTAATTACTGATATGTGAGTAAATGTATCTAATTGGTATGTAAATGATTGAGTGATATGTATCTGTTATCTATGTTAAACTATTGTACCCCTTGGAGGCTGTGTTATTATTTGACTTTTCAGGAGGTCAGTAGTGGGTGGTTGTTATGCTGCCGGAATTTTGATGCATTGGTGATTTGAATTTGAATAAGTTTGGTAACTGATATATATATATATATATTTATTTATTTGAGGATGAAAAGCTATACTATAACAAAGCTGAGTTACCATTACTTGTTGTAAACTTTGCCAGAATCTCGATGTAAACCTTAGATCTCGATTTGAAATTATTGACACCGAAATGCCATGCATCCTAACAATCTCATTTACATAAAGTTTCACCAGTTTATCCATAAAGTAATCCATCTGAACTGGTATGAAATGAGCTGATTTAGTTAGCTTATCAACTATAACCCATACTACATCGTGCTTTTTCTGTGTAAGGGGCAATGCTATCACAAAATCCATGGTAATGTCTTCCCATTTCCATTATGGAATTGGGATGGGATTCAACAATCCCGAGGGCAATTGGTGTTCTGCTTTCACTTGCTGACAAGTTAGACATTTGGAGACATACTCTACCACATCTTTCTTCATAACAGGCCACCAATAGCATTGTTTAAAATTTTGGTACATCTTATTCCCACTAGGGTGCATAGTGAATACTGTATTATGAGCCTTATTCAATACTGTTCTTTTCAATTCCTTGTTATCTGGAACATATAATCTATTATGATAATACACACCCCCATCCACTTTTACTGTATACTCAGACTAAATCCCTTTATGTGAAGACTTCACAATCTGTTGTAAATTTTCATCATGTTTATGAGTATCGATCACTGATTGCCTCAAATATGGCCTAGCCCTCAACTGAGCTATTAAAGCACCATTAGATACAAATTTACATCTACACTGATGTAATATCATAGCAACCATCATCTTGCAACTTAAGGCATTAACTAACACATTAGCTTTGCTTGGATGGTAATCCACTATACAATCATAATCCTTAAGCAGTCCTAACCATCTTTGCTATCTCAAGTTGAGTTCCTTTTAAGTGAGCAAATACTTGACACGTTTATGATCTGTATAGATTCTACATCTTTCCCCATACATTTAATATCACCAAATTTTTAAGGCAAACACTACTATTGCCAACTCTAGGTCATGGGTTGGATAGTTTTGCTCATGCCGCTTTAATTGTCTAGATGCATACGCCACTACTTTGCCATCTTGCATTAACACACAACCAAAGCCAACTCTAGAAATATCAGTGTACATGGCATACTTTTTTCCTAAAACTAGTTGTGTTAAAATTGAGCCTCTATTAATATTTTTTTAACTGATCAAAGCTTGCCTGACATCGATCAGTCCACTCAAATTTGATACCCTTTCTCAATAGTTTAGTGAGTGGTGTAGCAATAATTGAAAAGCCTTTCACAAAAGGATGGTAATATCTTACTAAGCCCAAAAAACTTCTCAATTTTGTCACATTTCGAGGTGGTTTCCAATTCACAATAACCTCTATTTTACCTGGATCTACTCCAATGCCTTCAGAAGATACCACATGCCTAAGGAAAGAAATTTCCTTAAGAAAAAAATTTCACTTGCTCAACTTAGCATACAATTTATTCTCCCTTAGAATCCATAGAATAATTTTTAAGTGTTTAGCATGCTCTGCTTCATTTCTTGAATAAACCAATATGTCATCTATTAACATAACGACAAATTGGTCCAAATAGGGTCTAAATACCCTATTCATAAGATCCATAAATGCAGTCGGTGTATTGGTTAACCCAAATGGCATTACTAGAAATTTATAGTGCCTATATCAGGTTCTAAATGCTGTTTTGGGAACATCCAAATCTTTAACTCGAAGTTGATAATATCCCGACCGCAAGTCAATCTTGGAAAACACTCCACCACCCTTCAATTGATCTAATAGATCTTCAATTCTAGGTAAAGGGTACTTGTTCTTCACTGTCACCCTGTTTAGCTGTCTGTAGTCTATACACATTCTCATAGACCCATCTTTCTCTTTTACAAATAAAATTGGTACACCTCAAGGCGATACACTAAGCCTAATAAAACATTTATGAAGAAACTCCTGTAACTAAACCTTTAGTTCTTTTAATTCCAATGGAGCCATCCTGTATGGTGCCTTTGAAATAGGAGTTGTACTCGATAAAATTTCTATAGATAGCTCAACATCCCTCTTAGGTGGAAGGCTAGGTAAGTCTTTAGGGAACACATCAGGAAATTCTTTCACCACTGAAATCTCTTGAAGGTTTACTTTCTCTCTTCTTGAATCAAGTACAAGGGCTAAGAAAGCTTCACACCCTTTTCTAAGAAATTGCTTAGCTTGCATAGCTGTTATTACATTAGCTAACGGTTTAGTTTGAATGCCATGAACTATAGTTTCTTTACCATCAGCATTAATAAGAGTTACAGTTTTAGCTTCACAATTAACCATTGTATGATGTCTAGACAACCAATCCATACCCAGTATAATATCAAACTCTAGAAAGGGTAATTCAATAAGATCAGCAAGGAATTCATTTCCTTGAATTACAATAGGACACTATTTATACACTTTATTAACAACACTGTGACCCAAAGGGTTGGTTACACAAATATCATAATCAAGTTCATGTATAGTAGACATATTTCCACCTATATCCCCAATACAAACATAAGAATGAGTAGAACCAGGATCAATCAATGCATGTATATTAGAATCAAAGAGAGAGAAAATACCAGTTATAACTTCTGGAGCATTCTGACCCTCTCGAGCTTTCATTACATAAGCCCGACTAGGAAAAAATAGAGTTGTAGGTCTATCTAATGATTCATAATCATTCTTAGAATGGGATCCTTCATGATTTGATCCCCCATGCCCTTTACCTCTACCTCTACTTAAAGAGGGTGCATTAAAAGCTCCTCTACTACCTTGTTGTCCAAGACCTTGCTCCCGCTTCGAGGGATAGTTGGCCATAAAATGATCGGTACTACCGCACTTGAAACATGCTCCAGCTAATTTCTTATAATTGCCCTAATGCTTAGTACAATGGGGACATACTAGTGGTTGCCCCCTACTCTGCTTATCTAAAGCTTTTTTACCCTGTTTAGACACTACAGAAGATTCTTGTCTCCTGTCCCTTTTTTCAGAACTATAGCCAGACTCAGTTGGCTGATTCCCTTAAGCTCCTCTAACTCTTTTCCCAGCCGAAGATCCACCTTTGGACCCATTTCTTCTATACTCTCTCTCTCTTTTGTCTATCTCATTCTTTTCGACCTGTAAAGTTGTTGTAACAAGCTGAGTGAATTAACCATATGCAGAGATGTAGGTCCAATTAACTTCCTTCTGATCTGATCATTTAATCCATCTTCAAACTATCTACGTTTAAAAGTATCGGTTAACATCTCATCAGAAACAGATTTGCACAGGTGACTGAATTCTTTCTTATACTTAGCCACAGACATAACTCTCTGTCTAAAGTTTAGAAATTTCTTTTGCTTTTTTTTCCTTGTATGCTTTAGTAACATACTTTTTTCCTAAATTTAGTTGTGAAAAATTCCCATGTAAGGGGATCTGGCAATTGAGATTACTTTAGAACTAATTTTCACAAGTCATAGGCTGCTCCCTGAAGTAAGGACACAGCACAGGACACCTTATAAATTATTGGATAATGAATTTCATAAAAATTCTCTTTAGCCTTTCTAACCAAAATTCAACTTCCTCTAACTATTTCGAATAAGTGCCTAAAAACTCTTTTGTACCATGTTTCCTAATTTCAGATATTGGAGCTTTGGGTGCTATCATTCTTTAAAGAATTTAGGCCATGTTTTGAGATATTTTTAACAATGATTCTATAGGAATGGCTGCTGGGATCTCATTTTGATTGGATGATAAAGATCCAAGATTGGAAGGATTTGTTCTAGCCGACCTATTAGTTTCAGCTAATTCATCAATATCATCTCTAGAATTCTCCATCTACCATCTATAAGAAAATAGGGACTTTTGTATTAGGCCAACAAGGCACTATATATTACTATAGAATCTTGGGTTCATATTGATGGAATATGACATGGCATTTATATGATGATCATGCAGAGAAAAAATAATAAATTCGATCATACATGCAACTCAATCTATAAACAAGAATTGAAAACATGCAATTTTAGGGTTTTAAAACTTACAACTTTAGATGCACTTCAAGATTTGATTTTGATGATGACTAGCAACCAAGAAGGATTTGTTTGCCTAAGATCTTCACCACCAATGCCAAAGAAACAACCTTTATGCCTCTCCTCTCTATGTTCACACACACAATTGCAATGACGGCTTAAAATCGAGATTGCTAGCTCTCTATTTAAGTATTGTGTAATGGCAATGTATTGAAGCTACAAGATTTGATCTTGTACTTCATTTAGCTGCAATTGCTGCCCAAGAGCACAAGAGAAACAAGGATCAATCCTTTCTCCTTGTGAATTCGGCCAAGAAAAATTGTGAGAGTGAGAGAGCAAGTTCATGCCTTAGGGTTTTCTAATTTATTTCATTCACAATATATCACTTATCTTCACAAGTGATAATGCCGAGATTCCCTCCTTTTAGGTAGCGAATTCATTCTTAATCACTTCCTTAAAATAAGTAATATATATTGATTCAAACTCTTTTGAATTAATTTGAAATAAATGTAAGATATTTAACCAAATAATATCACTTAATATAAGTAATATACATGTGCCGAAATTCCCTTGATTTTTATCTTGGAATTTCGGTCACTCCATCTCATATTTAAGTGATTTAATTTGATTAAAATTTTTTAGGCTTTAATACTCAATTAATTAAATTAATACAAGATAATTAATTAATTGAAATTAAACCTTGAGGGCTGAATTTCTCTCTCTCATGGAGCAAGGTCCAATAGCAATTTTAATACCCATTACATACATTAATTTGAAGTCCAAATTAATGCCCAATACTTTATTTAAATATTTTAAGCCCAATGCTTTGTTTGCGATCCTATAGGTCCATTTAATATTGGCAATGAATTAATGAATTAATTCAAAGGCTATATATATTGTCTAGCAAGATATTATAGCATTCCAAATTAAATGAAAATGCAAATGGCATTTAGTGACCTAATGCAATTTTGCATAGTCCCTTACCCATAAATATCATAATAAATATAAGGCATGGAACTAGTCTTCCTTATATATATTAATTCTTTTCTTGATATTCCAGTGACACTGAACTTTCAAATAAATAATGATTACTCATTATTTCATCTCGGTATGGCCATACACTTCTCAGTTCACTGATCAAGTGGTCGATGATATTTTCTCTCTCATAGAGAGGGGTAATCCCTTAACTTCTGTCATGCTCTCTAACATGAATTAATATATACCCAAGCATACCCATACTTATCACTATGTTATGAGCACGTTAGGTGTATGTCAAAGTACACACTAATTCATAAAGAGTTTCATAGAGATTTTAGGTCTAAGAACTCCAATGCAAAACTTGCATATAAGAAACACTTATGACTTGTACCATGTAGTGTTCTCATGAACGGATCAAATCTAGATACCATGTTCTAAATATGTATCTATGATCTCTGATTGACACTCTTGTCCTTATGATCCGTAAGACAGAACTCAACTTATCAGAGAGAGCATACTAGTCTTAATTCATTATTATTCCTATAACAATGACTGACTAGGGATATTTAGAATGAAGTCTTTATTGTTACAAGGTCTTACAACCATGTGCCTCTCACGTGATAACTTAAATTGAAACAACATTCTTGGATAGTTTTATCAATTGATATGCACAGGAATACAATGGATAAAACAAATTCCTCATTTATTTACTAAAGTGTTTTATTACAATGTATTGGGGCTAGGGCTTACACTAATAATCTCCCACAAGCACTAGTCCCAATTGGGCATAGCCCTAAGACCAAATGCTCTCAAATGAGCTTCGTGCAGATTTGGACGCAACTATTTCGCCAAAGGATCTGCTACATTGTCTTCACTTGCTATCTTGCTAACCTTGACGTGCCCATGATCAATGATCTCTCTGATCAGGTGGTACCTCCTGAGTATGTGTTTGGATTTCTGGTGTGATCGAGGCTCCTGGGCCTGTGCGATGGGCCCGTTGTTGTCATAGAAAATTTCTAATGGATCTAGGATGCTTGGGACCACTCCTAATCTAGAAATGAAATTTCTAATCCAAACAGCCTCTTTTGCAGCCTCACTCGCTGTAATATACTCAGATTCCGTAGTTGAGTCGGCAACGATCTCTTGCTTTGAGCTTCTCCAGCTGACAGCACCATCGTTCAAAATAAAAATAAATCCAGATTGCGATCTAGAATCCTGAATGCTGGTCTAAAAAGCAACATCGGCATAACCTTGTATGACGAGCTCTTCTTGACCACCATACACCAAGAAGTGATCCTTAGTCCTTTGCAGGTACTTTAGAATCCCCTTTACAGTAGACCAGTGCTTCTCACCAGGGTCTTGTTGAAACCTACTGGTTATACTCAGTGCATGAGCAACATCTAACCTAGTACATAACATAGCGTACATGATAGATCTAATAGCAGATGCATATGGGATTCTACTCATGTTGTCCCTTTCTTCTTTGGTTTTAGGGCACTATTTTTTAGTTAAAGGAACTCCCAAAGCCAAAGGTATGTACCCTTTCTTTGAGTCTCCCATACTAAAATGCTTTAGTACTTTGTCTATGTACTTTTCTTGACTTAGTCCCAAAAGCCGATTCGATCTATCTTTTTAGATTCGAATACCAAGTATTGTCTCGGCTTCACCTAAGCCTTTTATTGAGAAACATTTCCCCAACCATTGCTTAACCTTTTGCAATGTTGGAATATCATTTCCAATGCAAAAGGATGTCATCCATATATAGGACTAGAAACACTATTATTCTCCCACTAACCTTCTTGTACACACAAGGCTCATCTTCGTTCTTGACGAATTCAAATTCTTTGACTGCCTCGTCAAAATGAAGATTCTAACTTCAGGATGCTTGCTTTAATCCATAAATGGATTTTTGAAGCTTTCAAACCTTTTTAGGATGCTTGGGATTGACAAAACCCTCAGGCTGTGTCATATACACATCCTCAAGTAAATTTTCGTTGAGGAAAGTAGTTTTGACATCCATTTGCCATATCTCATAATCATGATATACAGCTATGGCAAGCAAGATCCTAATGGACTTGAGCATGATTGCAGGCGAAAAGGTCTCATCATAGTCTACACCATGAGTTTGTTGAAAACCTTTTGCTACTAGTCTACCTTTATATGTCTTATCAGCTTTGAGTTTAAATAGCCACTTGCATTCAATTACCTTAGCACCTTCCAGTGGATCGACCAAGGTCCAAACTAGTTATCATACATTGATTGCATCTCGAATTTCATGGCTTCAAGCCAATTTTTTTAGTTTGGACTTTATATAGCTTCTTGGTAGGTAGTAGAATCCTCACAATCTACTAACTCAATAGTGTCACTATCGGTGATTAGAAATCCATATCTCTCAATCACCTAATGTACCCTACATGACCTTCTAGGTTCTTGTGTAATGGGTTCTTGTTCCACAACTGGTTGTGAACTTGATCCCATTTCCAACTCATCCTCTATTGGAGTTTGTGGCACTTGAATTTCTCCAAGTTATACTTTACTTCCACTGTCTTTCTTGAGAAGGAACTCCTTTTCAAAGAAAATAGCTTTGCGAGCAACAAATACTTTATTCTTGGCTTGTGAGTAAAATTAGTATCCCTTTGTTTCTTTGGGATAACCCACAAACAAACAGACAGTCGATTTGGACTCTAGTTTGTCAGATGTTAATTTCTTAAAATGTGCTTCATAGCCCCAAATCCTGAGAAATGACATATTGGGTTCTTTCCCAGTCCATACCTCGTATGGTGTCTTCTCAACTGCTTTAGTTGGAGTACGGTTTAGTAGAAACGTAACAGTTTCTAATGCATAACCCCAAAAAGAGATAGGAAGATTTGCTTGACTTATCATAGATCGAACCATGTCCAACAGAGTTCGATTTCTCCTTTCGAACACACTTTCATTGTGGCATTCCAGAATGAGTGAGCTGTGAAATAATACTACACTCCTTTAGATGACTGTCAAACTCTTCGCTTTAGTATTCGCCACCTCGATGTGATTGAATGGCTTTTATACTTTTACCAAGTTGGTTTTCTACTTCGTTCTTAAACTCTTTGAATTTCTCAAAAGTTTCATACTTGTACTTCATTAGATAGATGTAGCCATATCTACTAAAGTCATATGTGAACGTCACGAAGTAGCTAAAACCACCTCTAGGTTGTGTACTTAATGGTCCACATACATCGGTATGTATTAGTTCCAATAAGTCATTAGTCCTCTCACCTTTCTTGTTAAAAGGACTCTTTGTCATTTTTCCATGCAAACATGGCTTGTATGTATCATAAGACTCTAATTCGAATGACCCAAGCACTCCAGTTTTATGGAGTTTTGAAATGCATTTTTCGTTCTCATGCCCTAAATGACAATGCCAGAAGTAAGTAGGGTTCAATTCATTTGATTTAACCCTCTTTGTATTAATGTTGTATATGGACTCTTTGTTTTGTAGATCAAGGATATAAAGGCCATTTTGCAATATGGCATTGCCATATAAAATGCCTTGGCAACGAATATGAGCACTGGCATTTTTAATAACAAAATCAAATTCATCCAAATCCAAATATGAAACTGAAATAATGTTTTTGCTCATAGCAGGCACATAATAATAATTTTTCAAAACTAAACAAAGTTCGGAAGCTAAAGTGAGCTGATAGTCACCTATCTCCATGGCAGCAACTCGTGCGCCATTCCCCACACGGAGGTCCACTTCATTATTCCTAAGTAATCGCCTATTCTTAGCCCCTGCACATTTGAACAAATGTGAGAACCACAACTAGTATCCAATACCTAAGTCTTAGAAATAGAAAGGTTAATTTCAATAACAAAAATACCAGAATTGGATGCCTTGGCTCCATTATTCTTTTGTTCTTCCTTGAAGAGAGCACAATTCTTCCTCTAATGCCTTATTTTGTTGCAGTGGAAGCAAGTGCTCTCACTCTCTTTGAGCTTTTTTGCTGCCTTGGGCTTGGATTGGGCTTGAGGTGCACTCCCATTTGACTTGAACCGAACCAGGTCATTCTTGGATTTGTGTTTGCCTTTCCCTTTCCCTTTCCCCTTAGTGGGTCCCTTCTTAATGCCACCCTTGAACCATAAGTATGGGATTGGTCTTATCGAATGTTCTCTTCAGCATTCTTAAGAATCCCATGAAGCTCGGTGACTGTCTTGTTCATTGCATGCATGTTATAATTCATAACAAATGGATCATAATCATCAGTCAATGAACCTCATAGATCAAGTCAGCGGCCAATTCTTTTGGCACTTGTACCTTAAGCTTCTCAAGAGTATCAAGATACCCTTTCATCTTGAGTACTATGAGGTACTAACAGGAGTACCCACAGCCATCATACAAGAAATTAAGGCCTTTGTTGTCACGAACCTCATCGTGACGAGCTTGCTCTTGGAACATCTCCTTGAGGTGCACCATGATTGCATAAGCCTCTTGATCCATGAATTACTTTTGCAAGTCAGGAACCATAGTGGCTAGCATCAGACAGGTCACATCATTGGAGTTGCTCTTTTTGGTCTCAAAAGTTTCCTTTTGAACCGTTGAGGCATTCCTACTAGGTTCTTCAGGTAAGGGTGCATCCAAAACATACGACTTTTTTCTTTTGCTTAAGAACTATTATTAAGTTTCAAGACCAGTTTATGAAATTGGTGCCATTCAATTTGTCCTTTTTCAAGGACCGATTGCAATGAGAAATTGTTGTTTGAAGATGCCATATTCAATCTACAATAATAAAATTTAGCAAGATTAAATAAGGTCTTATTAATCCCACAAACCGAATTAATATCCCTTTAAATAATTCGCGTTAGTGATTTAATATGGGCCAAGATCCACTTTTCACAACAACCTATTAGTCAAGCTGAGCTTGTACACCTAACAAGTTAAGTTACTTTGGTAGGAAAACTCTAATCATGTCTCATACATGACTCTTGGATCAAATGGGCTAACATCTTAAGATGTTATAGTACAAACCCATTTTTTAGTTGCCTAGGTCCGAGCATCCCTTTCCATGTTAAGTCCAACCTACATTCACAACCCATGCCTCACAAATATAATCGGACGCATCTAGGACTCCTAGTCTACATGACCGATGATCGATTCCTTGACATGTTTTGAATTAGGGAGGCAACTTTACGACTTACTATTTTAGGGATTCATTTTATTACATCTTACATGAAATATGCTTTGTCATCCATTCATAGCATGCATATATATATAATTGCATAAAGTAAAGCATGACAAACATGGGCCCAAAAACTTACAACTAAGATTCTATACTATTATATAAGAATCTTTGAGTTGGGCTTCTCCACTCCGATGGGCTTCGTCTTGATTTACAAAGTCTTCAAATAAATTCTATTCTAAGAAATAAATGAAACTTTTACAATAATACATAATGGCTCGCAGCCATATTTAATTACAAAAACCCTGGGCCCATGAATGCACCATGCATATCCATCATCACACAAAACAAGCAAATAAATATACATAACATTCATGGATCAAACAAAGTCCAATTTTAATTAATTTAGTCAAACCCATTAATGAAAATTGTGTACTTGAACCTTTAAGAGAAGACCCCATGATGGGCCTGGGCCAAAGCCCAATGGACTAAATCCTCTTATTGAATAAGTTCTCTTAAAAGCCCAAAACACTAACTAGTTAGATTTGTGGCATAAATCAACTCTAGTATAATATCCAATTTTGTCATTTTTAATTTTATGTCATACAGCCCATAAACATTAAAAATACATATAATATTTACCAACATGAATTAAAACATAAAATCATGAAGAACATATATATATTACATGGCATTCATACAAAATCAAACAAACAACAATAAAACTAGTTGTTTAATGCTTATATGATGCCACAAAAATGCACAAACACTTAAATCAATTTTATGAGTCATTTAATAATTTAAATATGATCATAAATATTGATTTAATATTCTGTATCAATCTGATCTTAATGTGTTTTTACCATTTTAATCAAAACAAAACAAACAATGTTGATTAAACATGTAACAAACACAAACTAGTCATAGTTTTAAGTAATTTTAAAATTAATCAATTAAATTGTTATGGACCAGAATTAAAACAAAATTTAAAATATGTCCAGACCTGATATTTAATCTTTAAAAATCACTTACAAACATGCCAAAATCGTTTTTACATTTAATTTTGAAAACTAGTTGTTAAATAAATACTTAACATGCCAACTAGCACCTAGTTTCAAGATTAACATGTACCATCAGGTATTAACAATTAAATACGACCATTAATAGCTCTAAGAACATCTTAGGACAATATATTAATATGTCATATTAATTATAATACCTATATAATCATTTAAAATCATTTTTACACCAAAACAATGCAAAAAACTCAAAACAGAAAATTTCAACATTGCATGTTTTTACAATAACGATTTTTGAATAATTATTTCATGCATCTAAAGCACAAAAATAAGCATGTTTAGGCTCTGATACCACTTATGGAATATGACATGGCATTTATATGATGATCATGCAGAGGAAAATTAATAAATTCTATCATACATGTCACTCAATCCATAAACAAGAATCGAAAACATGCAATTTTAGGGTTTTAAAACTTATAACTTTAGATGCACTTCGAGATTTGATTTTGATGATGAACAGCAACCAAGAAGGATTTTTTCGCCTTAGATCTTCACCACCAATTCCAAAGGAACATCCTTTACGCCACTCCTCTCTATGTTTACACACACAATTGCAAGGACAGCTTAAAATTGAGGTTGCTAGCTCTCTATTTGAGTATTGTGTGATGGCAATGGATTGAAGCTACAAGATTTGATCTTGCACTTCTTTTAGTTTCTATTGCTGCCCAAAAACACAAGAGAAACAAGGAACCATCCTTTCTCCTTGTGAATTCGGCCAAGAAAAATTGTGAGAGTGAGAGAGCAAGTTCACGCCTTAGGGTTTTCTAATTTATTTCATTCACAATATATCACTTATCTTCACAAGTGATAATGCCAAGATTCCCTCATTTTAGGTAGTGAATTCATTCTTAATCACTTCTTTAAAATAAGTAATATATATTGATTCAAACTCTTTTGAATAAATTTGAAATAAATGCAAGGCATTTAATCAAATAATATCACTTAATATAAGTAATGTACATGTGCCAAAATTTCCTTGATTTTTATCTTGGAATTTCGGTCACTCCATCTCATATTTAAGTGATTTAATTTGATTAAAATTCTTTTAGGATTTAATACTCAACTAATTAAATTAATACAAGATAATTAATTAATTGAAATTAAACCTTGTGGGCTGAATTTCTCTCTCTCATGGACCAAGGTCCAATAGCAATTTTAATACCCATTACATGCATTAATTTGACTTTAATTAAAAGCCCAAATTAATGTCCAATACTTTATTTAAATATTTTAAGCCCAATGCTTTGTGTGCGATCCTATAGGTCCATTTAATATTGGTAATGAATTAATGAATTAATTCAAAGGCTATATATATTCTCTAGCAAGATATTATAGCATTCCAAATTAAATGAAAATACAAATGGTATTTAGTGACCTAATGCAATTTTGCATAGTCCCTTACCCATAAATATCAGAATTACTATAAGGCATGGAACTAGTCATCCATATATATATTAATTCCTTTCTTGATATTCCAGTGACACTGATCAAGTGGCCGATGATATTTTCTCTCTTATAGAGAGGGGTAATCCCTTCACTTCTCTCAGGCTCTCTAACATGAATCAATATATACCCAAGTATACCCATACTTGTCACTCTGTTACGAGCACGTTAGGTGTATGTCAAAGTACACACTAATTCATAAAGAGTTTCATAGAGATTTTAGGTCTAAGAACTCCAATGCAAAACTTGCATATAAGAAACACTTATGACTTGTACCATGTAGTGTTCTTATGAACGGATCGAATCTAGATACCATGTTCTAAATATGTATCTATGATCTCTGATTGACACTCTTGTCCTTATGATCCGCAAGATAGAACTCAACTTATCAGAGAGAGCATACTAGTCTTAATTCATTATTATTCCCATAATAATGACTGACTAGGGATATTTAGATTGAAGTCTCTATTATTTTAAGGTCTTACAACCATGTGCCTCACATATGATAACTTAAACTGAAACAACATTCTTTGATAGTTCTATCAATTGATATGCATAGGAATACAATGGATAAAACAAATGCCTCATTTATTTACTAAAGTGTTTTATTACAATGTATTGGGGCTAGGGCTTACACTAACACATATTACCCAGAAAAGGCTAAACCTAGGCTCTGATACCATAAGTTGTAACACCTTCTATACTATTACCCCATTAATCACATACATTTTAGACATATTAATCATGCCTGCGTATTATCAATCATATATTCATCATGTTACCATTACTCATATCATTCTATATTATATAAGCAGATGGGTGCTAGTGGGATTATTCGTATATTTCATCTCATGTTTAGCATCATTCATACCATATTATGTATATGTTACTTTAAGTACTACATGCTCACATGTCTTACTTAGTCATATTGTGAGTATGTTACAATTCACTTTACACATATTAAATACATCCTTATATGCTGATTTGCCATAATACAAAACATTTAAAAGTATTAATACAAAATCTCCCTATATCAATTCCTATCAGTCTGGAGTTGACCTTTCTTGATGCAGATAATGTCCTTAAGCAAAAGTCTTGTCTATTAAACCTACACGGATAAAATAATCCATGCTAAGCTATAAAGCTTAGTAGGGAAATAAATCATGATGGATGAGCACTCACAGTGGTCATCAACATACACAATCAATATGTATCACATGCAACATAACATATCAATAATAATAAATTTGTAGCTTTAACAATATCTCAAGTATATAATCATTAAAGCAATGAGGACAACAGATATTCCAATATACATAATTCATATAGATGGTAATTACTCATATAAGCATTTACAACTGAAACATAATTTCTATAATCAAACCAATGATATGGTCTAATAGCTATAATATTTAAGCAAGTAAAGCTTTGATTTGATAATTGCGATTAGTACTATAAATAGAATTTAGTCTGCCTTAGTTCTAACTGTGGATAATGGGAACTGTTAATACATTTGTTAAAGAGCATGCCCTAGAGCCTATGTAAAAGGGATGTATTTCATATATATGAATTCATATTCTTAATAAAAGTCATCATTCATTTATTAATGCTATGTTTAAATACATGAGTTTGTAAATCTTAAATTAATAAATAAAGCCCTAGATATTATAAACACAGTGCAAAGCCAATTATGAAAGTGTTCATGATATGAGATGTCTATTGCAAGAAAATGTGTTATTATCTAAATATTCCTAGTCATAGAATTAACAAGACAGGACATTATTAATTCGGATAGACTAGCACATGTTATGCTTTTTGAATGGTTCAAGCAGTGGTTCTCATAACTATGATTATGGAGGATAATCAAAGCTAACATGTGGATGCTTGTAAGAAGAACAAGTTCATTGGAGACCTGTGAAAAGAATCCTCACATGGATATTAAATCTATATCAGTGAGGAATCTCTTCATAGCAATTGTGCAAGTATCCTCAGACTTGAGATCATTAAAGTTATCTTAAGTAGTAAGTGGTATACTTTGACTCCATAACTAATTACTTCCAACTGGAGGTGAACATAGTTAGGAAGTTGGGTATATCATGACCTACTTGAAGATAGTTGAGTGATCGATAAAGGATTCACCATCCCAGATTTATTAAAGGAAGTTATCTCGCATGATTCTATAATTACCTTGTTCAGAAAATCTATGGCCAGAGTAATATGCCAAGATGGATAGAGATCCATGAAGGACATTTTGGGAACAATGGTTAAATTAATAGAACATACATAATTAGATTTATATGAGTTGACAGAAATTCATACTCAGAATCTAATTGAGATAAGAGTGGTGAAAGGAGTAATTGTACGGTAACTGTTTTTATGGAAAGGTATAGTCAAACCACTTGACTTCCCTGACATTTGGATAGTCATGATGCCTAGCCAGAGGCCAATCATGACTTGTATAATAATGTATCATAAATATCAATAGGGATTGATAAAAAGATTTAAATGAGTTTAAATCATGTGAGTTTTGAATAGAACTCACAATTACATATTATACTGCTAATATGGATAGGAACCCAATATGGTCACACACATATAGAGAAAAGGATAAAATGGTAAAATGACAAGGATAATAATATTTTATATTATTATGGGAGTAGAGAAGTGAATAAAAGAATAATTAATTAAAGAGTTTAATTATTATGGTTAAGTAAATTGTTCACAGAACTTTTTAGAAATGTTCAGTAAAATGGACCTAATTGAAATATTGTATTTAATAATTAATTATTATTGGACTATAAGTGTTATATGGCTGAAATAATAATTAATAGATCCATTGAGAAATTAAAAGGGGTCCAGAAGAATGGCTTTGGCGTAGAAACCCTCAAGAGGAAGGGTTACACGCTAAGCCCTGGTAGAAGGCCTTAGAGGTCTAATTCTTGGACCAAAACAAATAAATATATTTCATAAGTGTTATGGAGCCCAAATATTTAATTTGAATGGATTTGGAATTCATTTGGGTGATTAAATCCAAGTATATGCACAAGTGGCCTAGTTTGTGGGTTTTGTGCATAGTCTTTTGTGAAAGGACTTAAATTGGATTTAATTGATCCCAAATAAATTATTAATAATTTCAAAAGCCCATTTAATATTTCTTAAACAATTTTAAAGAGCCCAATCCTATTATGAAGTTGGATTTTTAACCTAACTATAAAAATCTAAGTGATAGGGTATTAGGGTTAAGGTGAACAATTAAGAGAAAAGAGTTTCTCTCACTTTCTCAACCCTAGCCACCACCCCCTTGCTAGCATCAAGGAAATTTTAGCCAGTCCTTGTTCTCCTGCTTTTTTGGTTCATTCAATCTTTCTCTAGTATGGATTACTCATTGGAGGTGTTTAATTTTGGACACTGCGATTTGCGACAACCCGGTGAGAAGGAAAATCAACTGTTCAACAAAAATTAAAGGTGATTTTTCTTATTCTCATTAACATGTATATTGTAAATTCATGGCAAGATCAGATCTATTGGTAAAAAATTTTTAAATTTCGCTTATTTATGAGATGCATGTAACCGATAATTCCCAACATGGTATCAGAGACTCAATTTTTTCGTAAATCTACAATTTTATATTTTGTGGAATAGTTTTTATTTTTGAGTTATTTATTTCATGAACTTTAAAATATCAGATTTGATTTTTCATGAATGAGAAATATTGATTTCTGGATGTATGTGATCAAATATATAAAACGAAAAATAAAAACGATTCTTTTGGTAAAAGAACCGTTGAGAATAGCGTGTAGGGTTTTATTTTTCAATAAAGTTTAGGGGCTGTTCTAAATTAATTTTTTATTGATCCACTCTAAGATCATTTTGATGATAATTTATGTGTTTAATATGTGATATTAAGCCATAGGATCAAACAAAATTAAAATCGAACAAGTTTTGCATCTAGTTTAGTCGAAAAGTTTGATAAATTGGTGTTCTTCGTGTGTTCTTGGTATGTTCTTGGTGTGTTCATATTTAGAACGATTTTTAATCTTCTAAATCCGATAAATCTGATATATTATTGTGTTTTTAATTAATTGAATTAATTAAAATGGGCCTTAAATTAAGTGGATTCATTTTAATTCATTAAAACCACTTAATGGGCTTAATTATGTTTACAGACTTGGTTTTAAATTAGTGAATGACTTGGTCAGCCCAAGGAGCTGATTTAAATTAAATATTATAAACTATAATTAAGGTTTATTAATGGGTTTTAAGGGCCAGTGGGCTTGGTTCATTCCAAAAGGCCTAAATTGTCCAATAGACACAAAACTAGTTTGTGTGTGAACACACTTTAGGGTTTTGTTGTGTGGGTTTCGGCCTACCCTTGTTTTAAGCCCAAAATTGATTTTTAATTATTTAATATGACTAATTAATTAAATAATCAATTGATAATTAATTAATAATCAATTAGATTGGTAATTAAGGTAAGAACACATACATACAAAAAGGTTTCCTAAAATGAAAGTTTCCAAAATGGAAAAAGTTTCCTAATTTGATCAAATTATTAAAATAACTCAAAAGTATGTTTTAAGAGTTGGAACAAAGTTAGTAATCCATTATATGTTTTACTTTATGCATTAGAAATGCATATAAGGTTGTATGATTGGCATGGGATGTATATGGTTAGTTATGGACAAGGCCCAATGTGATTGACCATTATGCATGTTTTGGCCCAATGAGGACTTTAATGTCCCAACCACTTGTTTTTGGTTTGTATTTCTTTTTCAAATTGTAATATGTAATTATATTACTTAGAGTATAATTAGATATAGAGATGGAGACCACTATCAAGGAGCAAGATGGGCCAGATGGAGATCCAACAAGTTGAAGATAATGTAATTATTTTAACTTGTTTGAATCATGCATATTACCTAGGTTTGACCTTTTGATTTCCCTTTTGGCTCGGGGAAATCAATGTAGTAAAGTCCATAACTATACAATATTTTTATGCTTATATTTATGAGATAGATATAGGAAGCATACCATGTATGCCAACCATGTATGATGAGACTTAATTAACTAAAATCCCTCAAACTAATACTAAGGTATATAAGACTTCCATTAATTTAAAGAGAACCAGATTTCTTTATAGTGTGGGTTGCTGACCATAGTCAAACTCACATTATATCGAATATGTTCAAATCTAATTAAATGGGTCATCTTAGCTAGCCCATTAGCTTGTTGACCACAGTCAAGGCTAATGGTTTTAGAGGCAAGATTAGGGAATGCATATATGATATGCATGTATCAAGAGTTGATAACCTAATGATCCAATAGTTGTGTAGAGACATAATTGGTATAGAGATACCTACCTTTGAAGGGTATGAAATTTGATTAGTTGACCACAGTCAAGGTTAAATTTCATATCAAGGATTTGATATTGGCCCACTAAGAAAACAATCGAGTTTTCTTGTATTAAATAATGAGGGCTATTGATTCGCAATAAAATAGTGGGAGTAAATGGATTAATTAAAGACCTGATTAATGCATATATATATATATATATATGAACATACTCTCATATGTTTTCTTTTTTACATCAAAGGTCATCATCATGAGCACATCAAACATAAATATACGATCAATCTTGGATAACAAGCTGGTTGGCGGCAACTATTCTGACTAGATTAGGCAAGTGAGAATTGTTCTCAATGCTGAAAAGATCCATTATGTCTTGGATAAAGATCCACCATCACTTCCATCAGATGATGCTATTGATAAGATCAAGGGGCACTTATCAAAAATACATGGAGGATAGTGAAGCAGCAGCATGTCTAATGTTAGGTGCTATATCCTCAGAGCTTCAGAAGCAGCATGAGATGATGGATGCTAGAACCATCATTTGCATCTAGCGGAGCTTTATTCTTCTCAAGCTAGAACTGAGCAATATGAGATTGCTGGAGCTTTATTTAGATGTAAAATAGTTGAAGGCACTTCGGCTACTACTCATGCATTGAAGATGTATGGGTATTTTGAGGATTTGAGTAGACTTGGCTATGTAATGGATAATGATCTATACATAGATTTAATCTTGTACTCATTGGCTCCAAGTTATGCACCTTTCATGCTTAACTTCAACATGAACAAGATCCAAGTAAGCATTCCTGAGTTAATCAACATGCTCAAAAATAGCTAAAGTGTCATGGTTATCACTTCTGCTAATGGCAGGAAGCAGAAGAAGAAGAAGATGACCAAGGTACATACCAAAGAATGGTGGGATTTCCAAGAAGAAGGTTGCCAAGAAAGAGAATCCCAAAGGAAACTTTCTTCCAATATGGAAAAGATGGTCATTAGAAGCATAACTGCACGGCCTATCTAGATTCTCTCAAGGAGAAAAAGCAAGCTAATGCTTCTACTTCATGTATTCATATGATTGAAATTAATACTTATTCTATTGCTTCAAAAAAGTCTTGGGTATTAGATACCGGATGTGAAGTCTTGGGTATTAGATACCGGATGTGGATCTCATTTGTGTAATGATCTATACGGGCTTAAAAAGAATTAGACGAGTTAGAAAGACAAAAATATATCTACAATCAGCTACTGGACATAACATCTCTCCAACGGTTGTGGGAACTTACCATTTTCCTCTTCCAAGTGGATTAATATTGGAATTAAATAATTGTTATTATGTTCCAGCTCTATCCAAAAAGTATTATTTCTTTCAGTTTTTTATTAAACGATTATGGACATTTCTATAAAGGACAAATGTTGTTACATTTTAAGAACAATATGTTTTATGCAAAAGCTATCATTGAGAATTGTATATTTGTTCTTGATTTAATTAAAGAAGTACATAATGTGGATACCAGGAGAATGAAACAAGATAATCTAAATATCTCATAGTTATGGCATTGTCGTTTAGGCCATATAAATTAGAAACGCATGACCAAATTACACAATTCAGGTGATTTGGGATCATTTGATACATGTGAATCTTGTTTATTGGGAAAAAATGACAAAAGCTCCCTTTATTGGTAAAGGAGAACGAGTGAAAATGGTTTTGGACTTAATACATTTTGATGTATGTGGTCCAATGACTACACATGCCAAAGGAGGTTACTCCTACTTCATTACTTTCATAGATGATTATTCCAGGTTTGGACATATCTATCTAATGAAATATAGATCATAAGCATTTAAAAAGTTTAAAGAATTCAGGAATGAAGTAGAGAAGCAAACTTGGCAAGAGTATTAAAACACTTAGATCAGATCAAGGTGGAGAATACTTAAGCCAAGAATTTCAAGATTATCTTAGATATAATGGGATTTTATCTCAATGGACTCCACCATATACACCACAACAAATTGGTGTATCTGAGAGGAGAAATCAAACACTATTAGATATGGTTCGATCCATGATGAGCCGAGCAGACTTGCTTAAGTCCTTTTGGGCATATGCACTGTAAACTGCTATTTATATGTTAAATAGAGTTCTTAGTAAATCGGTTGATGTTATTCCATATTAGATGTGGAATAACAAAAAACCCACACTTTCTCATATGAAAGTATGGGGTTGTCCTACTTATGTGAAGAGGACAATGTCAGACAAACTAAATGTTAAATATGACAAATGTTTATTTGTGGGATATCCAAAAGAAACGTTTGGATATTATTTCTATACTCCCTTAGAACAAAAGGTGTTTGTTTCAAGGCATATTGTCTTCTTGGAAAGAGAATTTCTCCTACGAGAGGACAGTGGGAGTAAAATTGAACTTGGTGAAGTTTAATACCCACAAATAGAAGTAGATCAACCGATTGAACCCGAGACTGAATTTCATAATGATGAGATTATAGTTGAACCTGATTATACACAAGATCCAAAAAGATCTACTAGGATTCATTCTATCCCTATGAGATATAGATTTCACATTGATTCGGATAGAGGCATAACTGTAGTAGAGGAAAATGAGCCTACAAGCTATCAAGAAGTTTTGAACAGTTTAGAACGTGATTTATGGTTTAAGGCTATACAGTCTAAAATGGACTCCATGTATGAGAATAAATTATGGACTTTAACTCAACCACTTGAAGGGATAAAACCCATAGGGTGCAAATGGATCTTCAAAAAGAGTACCAACATGAAAGGTAATATAGTTACCTATATAGCTTGCTTAGTAGTAAAAGGACATCATTAAAAAGAAGGTATTGACTATGATGAAACCTTTTCTCCTATAGCGATGCTTAAGTCTATAAGAATACTTTTAGCCATTGTAGCTCATTATGATTATAAGATTTGGCAAATAGATGTGAGGACAACTTTCCTAAATGGAAATCTGACTAAGGATGTGTATATGACACAACTAGAAGGGTTCACATCAGGAAATGGCGAAAAGGTATGTAAGCTTCAAAGATCAATTTATTGATTGAAGCAAGCCTCTAAGAGCTGGAACATACGATTCAATGAGAAAATCAAAGAGTTTGGTTTCTCACAAAATGAAGACGAACCATGTGTGTATAAAAGGGTCAATGGGAGTGCACTTGTCTTCTTAGTTCTATATGTGGATGACATATTGATCATGGGAAATGACATTTCTCTTTTCCAATTTGTTAAAATATTGTTATCAAAGAAATTCTCCATGAAAGACCTTGGAGAAGTATCCTATATTCTGGGAATAAGGATCTATAGAGATAGATCCAATAGGTTACTAGGTCTTTCTCAAAGTACATATATAGATAAAGTATTGAAGAGATTCAATATGGATCTCTCTAAGAAAGGGTTTATACCCATGGTGCATGGGAAACACCTTTCTAAGTCTATGTGTCTGTAGATACTAGAGGATAGAGAGAGCATGAATAGAATACCATATGCATCTGTAATTGGTTCTATCATGTATGCTATGCTATATACACGTCCAGTGTAGCTTTTGCTTTGAGTGTCACAAGCAGATTCCAATCCAATTTTGGAGAGGAACACTGGGCAGCTGTCAAGAATATTCTTAAGTACTTGAGAAGAACTAAGGATATATTCTTGGTATATGGGGAGGGCAGTTTGGAAGTAAATGGGTATATAGATGCCAATTTCCAATTTGACAAAGATGATTATAAATCACAGTCTGGTTTTGTGTTCATACTGGGAGGAGGGATAGTTGGTTGGAAAAGTTCCAAACAAGAAACAACTATTGATTCCACAACAGAAGCTGAGACATTGCTGCTTTAGAAGCAGCCAAAGAAGCAGTTTGGATCAAAAATTTCATATCTAAATTAGGAGTGGTGCCTAGCATTGTTGATCCGATTCCTATATATTGTGACAACAATAGAGCTATTGTGCAAGCAAAGGAACCGTGACCTCATCAATGATCCAAGCATGTCATCAGACACTACCATCTTATAAGGAAAATAGTAGCTAGAAATGATGTGAAAATAGAAAGGGTCCCCACAGATGATAATGTGGTAGATCCACTCACTAAAGCACTTTCCCAGATTAAGCACGATCACCATATAAATAGCCTGGGTCTAAGACATAAGAGTGATTGGCTCTAGTGTAAGTGGGAGATTGTTAGAGAGTATGCCCTAGAGCCCATGTAAAAGGGATGTATTTCATATGTATGAATTCATATTCTTAATAAAAGGCATCATTAATTTATTAATGCTATGTTTAAATACATGAGTTTGTAAATCTTAAATTAATAAATGAAGTCCTAGATATTATAAAGACAGTGGAAAGGCAATCATGAAAGTGTTCATGATATGAGATGTCTATTGCATGCAAATGTGTTAATATCTAAATATCCCTAGTCATAGAATTAACAAGACATGACATTGTTAATTCGGACAGACTAGCACATGTTATGCTTCTTGAATGGTTCAAGCATTAGTTCTAATAACTGTGATTATGGAAGATAATCAAAGCTAACATGTGGATGCTTGTTAGAAGAACAAGTTCATTGGAGACCTGCAAAGAGAATCCTTACATGAATTATTAAATCTAAGTCAGTGAGGAATCTTTTCATAGCGGTTGTGCAAGTATTCTTAGACTTGAGATCACCAAAGTTATCTTAAGTAGCAAGTGGTATACATTGACTCCATAACTGATTACTTCCAACTGGAGGTGAACATAGTTAGGAGGTTGTGTAATGACCCAAAATAGGCCCTAGTAGATTTCAAGGGTAATTACATGTTATTAAAGTCTAATTGAGCATTATTGGATGAATTATTAAGAGTTTAGACATTAATTGGGGCAAAAATGTTATTAAGTTATCATTAATTATGTGATAAATGTGTAAATTATAGGGTATGAATTTTATAAGGTCATAATTAAAATATTATTATTTGTTTAATAATACTCAAGGGTGTAATTGAAGTAAAAAGTATTAATTTGGGGTAAATTTGTAAATACGGCATCTTTAGGGGCAAATGTGAATAAATGAATAATTGAGAGGTTAATTTAAGAGAAAGAATAAATGAATAGGTTAATTTATAACATGCAAGAAATGGAGGGATCACTTTATAACATGCAAAAAGGTGTGGGTTATTTATAAGACATGCAAAATCTTGAGGGACCAAGAAAGAAATTTACCTTGCCACTATATATGTATTATATTTCACATGAAAGAGAAGATATGGGAGAGAGTGACGGCATTTAGAGAGTGAGATTACAGAAATTCTTCTTTGCTCTCTCATGTGTTCATGGTTAATCTCTTAAAGAAACCAAAGAAGAAATTCTTGCATGTGATGATTAATCAAGAGAAATTGTGCATCAAATTAAGGTAATAACTTCAATTAAATGACATCTTCTTCTTCTCCTTCTTCTTTTCATTTTGATGAGGTAATGGTAGAGTAAGGTGCTGGAATTTTAATTAAATGATGATGTTGGTTGTAAAGGATAAAAAGAAGGTAGAGGGAACAAGGAAAAAGGGCTTGCAAAGGATCGAGAGTGAAAAAGGGATTTCGGCCAAAGGTATGGGAACTTAGGGCTGTTCATATTGAATGTCAAATTATCTGCTGGAACATGTTGTGGTTGACTTGAAATCTTGAGTAAATTAAAGAGAATACAAGATAAGAAATGCATATGAAGTTAATGTATGATTCCTTTGACCTAGTGATAGCGATTTTAGTGTAAGTTAAAATAGAGACCTCAAAATGTAACAAATAAAATTTCTGTAGTTATATAAGACATTTTCCTACAAAATTGAAGAAGGAACCTACCTTCAATTCTGCCTCTAGATATTTTTTATGATTTATTGAATTTGAGAGAACTACAAATTTCGGATTCTGGACCAGGTTGGGGAAAAATTGAGATATCTGTATGTAAAATGATCATAATGACATGAAATTAATTTATATGCAAAATAGACTCATAAATACACATTTTATATGGAGGAATTAATGCCTAATTTTATTTATAAGTATGTCAAATAATTAGCATGAAATTCGTTGAATCTGTTTGTACTGTTAAGGTGCAGATGTTGGTATTTTGGGCATAAGTATTAGTAGAGAAGTAAAAATCTTATGCTGTAAAATTCTGGGTAAACTAGACACCTAGGAGTACGGTTTTTATGAAGAAATTATGGTCTAAATCCCTCTTGATTTTGTTCTATGAATTTTTATAAGTGACAGCTAATACTGTTTTGGTTCTATGAACAGCCTATAGTATTTCTAAAATATCTCGAGCTATAGGTCGGATATTAAGGTGAATTGTGATGTTATGGAAACTAGACACATAGAGGAATAATATTGTAGAAGATAATTTAGCCTAAAAATGATATTTTCAAATTAATTTGTGGCTTGTAAGTTGAGTCCAGAATGCTGCCCTGTGCAGATTCTAATGTACTTTATCCTATGGTTTTTAATTAATTGAGTTAAATATGTGTTTATGTGATTACAAAATGAATTGGATAGGGCATGTAATATGACTATTAATACAAGATTATATGTATACATATACATTCACACGTGTACATAGGTAAGGACTAGTGATGAATATATCTAACATATATTCGTGATTAAATTTGTACATAATTGTTATATGCAAGGTTAATGTATGTTTGTACTCTTATGATGAGTAAGTGTATATTTTAACATGTACCTATACTATGAAAAAAAAATACAATAGTATGACCATGTTTACATGTAATGCCTTATGGGTAACATATTAAAGTATATATATTATGATGATATATGCTCAATTATCATTAAGCAATTTCTAACATAGAAATACATGTATCTAAGGATGTAAATCAAGTTATGATTACATATGTATAGCATAACTACATGTTGTTATGATAAATTCATAGTTACATGGAAGCACATTGAATTAAGTATGGCATGTAATATGATTGTTGATCAAGGTTAACATATAATTATATTTGTACATAAGTAAGGATTGTTGGTAATGATATAAAAATATTCATATGTGATCAAACTTATGTACATGGTTGTTGTGTGCAATTATGCTTTCATGTACATATTTTTAATAATGGAGTAAATGTTTATTTGATGCATGCATGTATACTATGAAGTTAAGAAATGTTTAAATAGGATAAATGAAAGTTTATAATATAAGACTATCATATGATTACATGAATGTAATATATATAAATGTATATATATGTAAATGTCTAAATGATTATACATGATTTTTATTGATCTCTTGAAGTTACTATGATACTTATAGTTTGAAATGTCAACTTTACTTGTATAAAGAAGTAATGTGATTTGTAGGTTATATGTGAACATATAAACATATGTATATATATAATATGGTCTTACATGATTGGGTTTGAATTTTGAAAGAGGTTTTAGAGTAATAATTCAAAGAATGTGTTTAAAGTGAAATGTCTAAATATGTCTTTATTTAATCATAACATAGATATTCACATGCATTTGCATTTAATTATATTTTAGTGTAATAATAATAAAATATAATTAGGTATATTGTGAGTAGAGACACTCAATATAATATGATGATAAATGATGTTCATATGGAGATACATGCCTTGTTCTCCTTGTAATTAAAGAGTAGTAATACTTAATTGTGCTCGAGATAACATGTTTATAGAAAATTTATACATTTATATCTATGAGACCATACTCGTATATATACATGAATATATATGTATGAACATCAATATGTATATGATTACCTTGTACATAGTTATATAAGAGTATACATGTGTATACATGTATATGAATGAATAAAGAAAAGATAACATAAAGAGATTTTACTGCTTGCGTTGAGTCTAAGAAGTGGATAGGTAGGCATGCCTATATGGGTACCTTGCAGCTGCTTCTGAATAGTTTTGACCAGTTTAGGTCCACTTGAATAGAAAAGTTACAGTGACCCGAATTGGGTTTAAAAGTTAGAGTTTATTTAAACAGCCCTCGTGTGGGTTGTAGCCGACCTCGCTTGGGTCCGCTTGACTGGTCCATGTTATTTGTTTGACCCCATTTGGGTCCACCAATTTATCATACAGTTTTATCCCTACAAGGGATCACCGGTTAATACCTTCGGGTATCTTATTTGTACCTTAAGGTGCCACCATTATAATCAACAATTTTGTACCTCCGGGTGCTATAGTATAACCCGTTATCCACCTCTTTAGAATAGTGCAGGATTTATTATCAAAGGTTCAGAAAAGTTTAATAAGGCATGCAAATTCTTAGTTGACTTTATACTATTCTACATATGAAACTTCTTTTGTTGCATACAAAATCCATGTCTAATAGAATGCGTAATAGTATATGTATCTATATTGCTAGTATCAAAAATGCATGTTAATTGTTAAATGCTCTCTCTATATATGTCCTTTATTTTTATATGTATGACAACATATGAATTATGCTATAACACCCATTGTTTTTGAAATATGTGTTTTCCTATGTTTATATATGTGTTCACATTATTGCATGTACACATTCTTTAACATGTATTTGTTATGTTTGGTTGGTAGGCTTATTCTTATGATACATCTAGTATGTTATAACATGAATAACTTATGGAATATAAAGTAAGCCTATCATAATATAATTATCTCATAGTAATTGGAAGTGTTGTTTTCTTATATAATTCTAATGTGTGTATATATCCAAGACATACAAGAATAGATATAAGATAATTTCAATGTCTATGAAGATTGTTTATGAAATTAGGAATAGATAACTATACTCTTATGATCAAGCATTGATTAATAAAATAATAATATTATCAATGGTTGAACTTAAGTCCAAAGGATGTTGGAACTTGTATGATTATATATGGTGAATGAAAAGTCAATGCAAAATTTTACTATTGAAATTTATGATTTCTATAAGTGAATGTAAATGTTTAATTTCTTTCATTTCTTGAAATAAATCAATGTTATATTTGAGGCATGTTGTGTGCTTGTTGACGATCACTGTGAGTGATCGTTTATCATGATTTAGTTCCCCACTAAGCTTTATAGCTTAGCACAGGTGTTTCATCCGTGTAGGTTGTAAGTCTAGGACTTTCTCACATGAATGATATCTGTAGCAGGTTGACCAACACAAGTCTTTGAAGATTATAAAGTATATATTCTTCTTTTTGTTTTTTTTTGTATTTTGAGGGTTTTATGTTGTGTTGGAAATCTTGTAAAAGTACAGTTGTTTTGTAAGATGTTAATCAGTTGTTATATTTTGTAAATAGACTTTAATGTATATTGTGAAGTCTTAATAGTATAGCACTCTTATGGTATAAGTATGAATATCAGTTCTCTATATAGTTGGTACATATTTTTGTGGCACAGTAATACATGTGTAATGAGATGGATAAAGTGATATGTATAGATTATAGGATAAGAGTGCTATAGGTTGGGTATATCATGACCTACTTGAAGATATTTGAGTGATTGACAAAGGATTCACCATCCTAGATTTATTAAGGGAAGTTATCTCGTATGATTCTATAATTACCTTGTTCAGAGAATCTCTGGAAAGAGTAATATGTCAAGATGGATAGAGATCCATGAAGGGCATTTTGGGAACAATGGTTAAATTAATAGAACATACATAATTAGATTTATATGAGTTGATAGAAATCCATACTCAGAATCTAATTGAGATAAGAGTGGTGAAAGGAGTAATTGCATGGTAACTGTTTCTATGGAAGGGTATAATCAAACCACTTGACTTTCCTGACATTTGGGTAGTCAGATACCTAGCTAGAGGCCAGTCATGACTCGTATAATAATGTATCATAAATATCAATAGGGATTGATAAAATGATTTAAAGGAGTTTAAATCATATGAGTTTTGAATAGAACTCACAATTACGTATTATACTGCCAATATGGATAGGGACCCAATAGGTCACACACATATAGAGAAAAGGATAAAATGGTAAAATGACAAGGATAATAATATTTGATATTATTATGGGAGTATAGAAGTGAATAAGAGAATAATTAATTAAAGAGTTTAATTAATTATAATCAAGTAAAATTGTTCGTAGAACTTTTTAGAAATGTTCTGTAAAATGGGCCTAATTAAAATATTGTATTTCATAATTAATTATTATTGGACTATAAGTGTTACAGGGCTAATATAATAATTAATAGATCCATTGAAGAAATTAAAAGGGGCCCAAAAGAATGGCTTTGGTGCAGAAACCCGCCAGAGGAAGGGTTACATGCTAAGCCTTGGTAGAAGGCCTTAGAGGCCTAATTCTTGGATCAAAATAAATTAAATATATTTTATAAGTGTTATGGAGCTCATATATTTAATTTGGATGCATTTGGAATTCATTTGGACGATTAAATCCAAGTATATACACAAAGGGCCTAGTTTGTGGGTTTTGTGCATAGTCTTTTGTGAAAGGACTTAAATTGGATTTAATTGATCCCAAATAAATTATTAATAATTCCAGAAGCCCATTTAATATTTCTCCAGAAATTTTAAAGAGCCCAATCCTATTATGAGTTTGGATTTTTAACCTAACTATAAAAATCCAAGTGATAGGGTATTAGGATTATGGAGAACAATTAAGAGAAAAGAGTTTCTCTCACTCTCTCAACCCTAGCCACCACCCCTGCTAGCATCAAGGGGATTTTTGTCAGCCCTTGTTCTCCTCCTCTGTTGGTTCATTCAATCTTTCTCTAGTGTGGATTACTCATTGGAGGTGTTCAATTTTGTACACTGCGATTTGGGACAACCTGATGAGAAGGAAAATCAGCTGTTCAACAAAAATCAAATGTGATTTTTCTTATTCTCATTAACATGTATATTGTAAATTCATGGCAAGATCAGATTTATTGGTTAAAGAAATTTTAAATTCCACTTATGTATGAGATGCATGTAATCAATAATTCCCAAGAACACTTAGATATTAAAACGGTATATATCCGAAGATATCAAATTGGTAGACCCAAATGGGGCCAAACTATACTCTATACCAATCAAGTAGACCCAAACAGGGTCAACTAACAACTTAAACGAGGCTATTCATGATCCAAACGGGATCAACTATACTCTAGACCTAATTAGGCCAAACTATGATAGCTGCAATTTTCCCTATAGGTGCCTATCTATCGACATTTGAACTCTATTGCAGGCAATACTATGTTCATGTTCATTTCATACAACAAGACTGTACTTATAGTATACCATTTGCACATGTATATAATCATGTAAAACTATATATTCTCTAGTGCATAGACATGTATGCACAATTCATAATATAAGTTATACAATTTGCTCATATTATCCTTGTGACAATGCATTTTTCATAACAACATATTGGCATGACATATAGTCATCACATCATATCATATTCATGTTATCATATATATATGATAAATAATAATAATTTACCTTAGCTTACAATTTTCACTTATTTATTTCAACTTTTAATCGTACCAATTACTTTACACTATGATGTCAACAAATGTTTTATGTATGTATCCCTCATTATGTATTTTATCTATATCAGGATATGCTTTATATTGTTATGGAAGGTTTAAATAGACTTTATAACACTTTTGGATATGGATATCACATGTTATTCTTGTTTAAAACCTTTATCTTTATGCTTCCAATGCTTTAAAAGTGTTTAGGAAGGTCTAAAAATGCTTTAGTATCAATTTATAGGCTTAAAAGGGTCAATTTGGACATATGGGACCACTTGAATAAATGAGAGTCACGACTCGTGTCAATTGTCTGAGTTGTTACATAGGACATACTGTCATGAGTCATGATAGGACAATGACTGGTTTTCAAGTTCATCTTGTGAGCAATATTTGACCTTCAAAAAGGCATTTTTATCAATAATTTTCTTCTACAACTTTGTTACCTTATGTTTTTAGTTTCTGAAACAACAAGAATCATTGCAATATCATTTTTATAACTTAAGATAAATGAAAATTACTAATGACTATTCATTTTTGTAGGCAACACAGGATTTTGGTTTTCAAATTAGGTTTAGGTAGGTTTAGAGGCATATTTAGAATTTTATTTCTTCATAGAAAAGGTAGATATGGGATTCTATTTTCTAACCCAACTAAAATTATCTAATTATAATATCTAAATCTCAATATATTGCAAAAATACTAAGAATTGTTTCTGGAAATAGTGCTTCAACTATTACAGATTGAAGTTAACTTTTGACATTCTTAGAATTAGAATATATTTATACTTTATTCATATAAATTATATAAATATAGGTCTATTTTAACTAATAAGTGGTCTCATATCATTCCAACAACAATACAAACAATTATACTCAAATTACTACAAATTGTTCAGTAAAATGGTGTGCAATTCACTTCTAGATTTTATGAAAGATTAAGGCTAAAAAGAGGCAAAACCAACATTATTTTTCTTCTAAAAAATGTAGTTATAGATCTTATATGAAATTTCCAATTGGAATGAAATCAATTAGAGTTTAGTAGCCCAAGTTATACAAAAATTACAGCAAGTCATTCAACTCTTTTTTATAGTTGTCCTTGTTTGAAGCCATTAAAAGATAAATTTGGGTTGTTTTGTTCTTAATCTCTTATTGTAGCCCATGTATCTCCTCATTGCTCACATTCATACAAATAAAATAAATAATTTTCCATACCTTTGCTGAAATCCACCTTCCAGCTTCAATTTTATACCACTTCTTTTGCTCAATCCTTCTTTCTTACTTCTTCTTCTTCTACATATATTCATGCACTCATGCATTAAATGTAAATTCCCTTTTTCCATTGACATGCATTTTTTCTTTAAGAAAGAAGAAGAAATGAGATGAAAAATTGAATTCCTTACCTTTACAAACTCAATTTCAAAAACCTTTAAATCAACTCTCATGCAATAAATTTTTCCCTTGAAAATTAATGAGATGAAAAGGTGAATTTTCTTAGGAGGGAAAAGAGAGAAGAGAGGTGAAGAGAGAGAAGATTCCATCCCCAACTTAAAGAACACTCAAATCTAATATTTTCCTCACCTCATGCAAAGATTTTGCCTTTTAAAAAGGGAAGGAAAAGTCCCCTTTTGATCCTCCACCTTTTTGCATTTAATGAAGCTACCTCTCTTCTTTTAATCTCTTATAACATTGACCCTAATTTATTTCTACCTTTTTAAATTTTACCCCACTCGTACCACCTTTACAAATTGACCCCACATTTTTATTCCATATTCAATTGCACCTTTAATAAATTTTATGCTAAATAGTTTACACTCAATTCACATAATACAATTTAATTATCACATGCCCCATAACTTAAATATCCATATCACATATTAAATTTGATCTTAATCAATATAACATTATTTAATCATGCATATTTAACTATGGTCATAACTTGGGACTTACAGGAACTGCAAGTTTTGTATGTGTAGATTACAAGTGATTTTTCATATAAAGGAACTAAGATATTGGGCATTAATGTGACAGTGCTGTCCAAAAATTTGAATTGACCTCCAGTGACTATTTTGACCATAAGTTGAGTTTTTAAACTCCGAATTTGATGATTATGGTTGCAATAGAAGTGGTAAGTATGTGCCTACAAATGTTATAGAAATAGTAATAACGTAACTTTGCTTCTAAAGTCCTAAAAAAGGTCTAAAATAGTAGCCTTTTTTCTTTTGCTGTGTTAGTGGAGCAGTAGGTGCTTCTTACATCATAACTCTTGGGATACACATTCAAATGACTTGAAATTTTTCCACTATATAGCTAAGAGCTTACCGTTCAATTGTTAAGAGACCTCTTTGTCAAAAAAAGGTATTTACATATCGATTTTAATGGTACAACTTAAGGCAGAGAGAGCAACAAGAAGCTGTTAATAGTAAATACATTACCGTGTAGTTATTTCATATAAAGGAAAAATGATGGAAATTGTTATGAGGTGTACAACTGATTTAAGGTGATTTAAATTATATGATAAGTGTAATTATATTAATAAAATGAGTATTGATATTGTCATGTCACAATATTTAAATAAACAATTATAATATAGATATAAATAACAAAACTCAAACCAATAGTTTGAACAACATAATTGTAATGTGCTTAATTAGTTAAGCTCAAGGTCTATTAGGTTTGAATAATCCTTGAAACTATTAAAATGTAATTATATTTAATCGATATTGAAGCCTTACTTTGACAGGTATAAATCTTCTAAGGTAAAGAATTTTACCTTAATAGTTATAGTTTATATATAACCTTTAAATAATCTTTTGCTATAATAGGTGAAGTTTTCCTATTTATTATTCTAAGCCTAGTTGCTAAATTCTAGAATTAAGTAACAATATTGTCATATTGTGAAATAATTACGTGAAAAAAAATTGAATTGGGACCATCATAGTAATAAATAAATAACTTTTAAGAGTAACCCCTTTTAAAGATACAGAGAAATTTTCCCAAGTGTATTAAACTACCAATTGAGGATTAGCTAATAGTAATAATTTAGTTTAAGTATGTCTATTACCATAAATATTCATTCTTTTTATTGAATTAGAGTATTGGGTTGCAACAACTTCCTATTAAATAATTATAGTTAATTACTTAGTTGTAAAACCAATTGTTTAAAATGTGGCTAGATATCCTTGTGATCTAATTAGCTATGAAAGAGAGATTATAGCAGTTGATAAGTGATTAGCAGTGAAGAGTTAATTTATATGTGATTTAAAGTTATAATTGTAAGAACACTTTACTATAAAAGCTAAATACTTGACTATAAGAACATGTCCAAATGATAAATATTTGAACAAATAAAACGTGTATTACTTATTATAATGGCCATGTTATAATGAATTATAGTAATATGATCTTAAGTATTCTTAAGTAAAATGAGCAATAAGAGTTAGCTCGTAATATAATAAATGTATAGAGAAATGAAAGTTTCTTATTATAAGATTAATTCTAGAATTATAATAACATGGTTATATATATATATATACACACACACACATGCATTTGCAACTATTGAAATGGATACCCGAGTTTAAAGTAAATAAATATATAAAATGAGTATATGTAATTATGTATAAAGAGACACAAAGGATTGCCATAATGAATTAGAAAAAGTACGCTTTTATGGAACGTAAAAGTATTATGCAAGAATAAGAGTTGAATGCTTAAGCATGACGATAGATGTTGTTGTTGTACTTATATGATAAATTACATGCTTTTGAACTGGTCATAAGTATGGTAAAGTAATACTCACGTGTGTACATGATAACATGTTTATAGAAAGTCTTTTACAAGAATATGTGGATGATAATCTTACACTTGGTTATATACAAGTACTTATATACGTAATGTATCAACTTAATAGGCTATGAATAGTAGTAATGCATGCTAATGAGGTATAATTGAACATGGAATTAAAATGTTAATAGATAAAAGATAAATTTATTATAAAGTATTACTACATGAAGGAATAATTGACATGATGTAATATGACCTTGCTTATACATAAGATGTGCCATATTGTAACGCTTTAAGAATGAGGCATGTTTTAAGATGAGCACTTGAATAGGTATGATACATTACTTGATTGACATAGCATGATTATGCTAATATGTGATATCTAATGATAGCATGTTAAAAAAGTATTTGAATCATTATATGAACTTTGCATTCATAATTATGCCATAGCAACAATATATATATATATATATATATATATATATATATATATATATATCTCCTATGATTATACATATGCAAATTGTATAACATAAGCACAAGCATGATATTTAAAACGAACATAAAAATTGTATTGCCTGCTACTAAAGTTCAATTGTGGATAGATAGGAGCCTAAAGGGATGTTGCAGCTATTACCGTTGACCCTGTTTAGGTCTAAATTATAGTTGACCCCATTTGGACCTTAAACAACTTTGTTTGGGTTGTTAGCTAACCATGTTTGGGTCCACTTGACTCGTTTACTGTATAGTTGGCCCTGTTTGGGTCTATATTTTTTATATCCTTGGATATCTACTGTTTTGATACCCTCAGGTATCTACCGTTCTCATTATCCACCTTTAAAACTTAGCCAGGCTAAACTATAATTATAGTACAGACATTAAAGTATAAAGTACAAAGTAAACATCATATAAGAGTTAAGGATATTGTTTGATTACATGTGTGACATGATTTGCTTGTATTATTTCATAAGTTTAAATAAATAGAGGTTACCAACTAACACATGATATATGTATGCTACTTATAGTTGGTTCAAAATGTTTAAAATTGCTTAAATGAGTTAAATGCATGAAGAATTCTCAGTCAGTATACAATACAAGCATGCTAATTTAACTGTTAAGCTTTTCAAATGCTTTTATTGTTTACTACATGAGGTTGTTAGATTTTTCAAGATTTTCTAATCTATTGAGTACATGTGAAATAAATGTATATACATAAAGTTTGTTGAGTGTGATTATAGATGATGTAATAGTAATATCAAAATGCTTTTAAAATTTGAAAAAATATGCAAGGTAAAGATATAATAATTTAATAATAATAGTAAGTGTTCAAACAAATGAGAATGCATCTTATACATGGAATATATTATACATATGTATAAGGAATAGAAGTTATTTGAATACAATACCATGTTTCTAAGATAGTTAAGTATATCAAAGTGATCATTAAAATCAAAATGTGGGAACTCATAAAGTATAGATAAAGTATATATACATATTTGTAAATAAGTGATAGAAATATGGCATAGTTAATAAATGATTGGCAATTGATATTAATACATGAATAATATAGTCATCAACATTTGACAACTAATAATTCAAAGTAATTGGTCAAGAGTAACATAAAGATATCCAAAAATTAAGCTTGATGTACAGGATTCAAAGTATTGAATGAATATTGATAAAGGTATGAAATTGATACGCAAGGGAAATATCAATAGGTATTGATATTGGTTATAAATATAGCAAAAGAGAAGATAGCATTAGGAGATTATTGTGAATACTATTTATAATGATTGGTTTATTTGCTTTAAGATGCGTATCTTTATGTGTTTTCATCTTAATTACCTTTAAAAGGGGTCGTCCACATGTTTTATGTTCCCCACTAAGCTTTATAGCTCAGAACGGGTGTTTCATCCATTTAGGTTGCAAGTAAGGATTTTTACTATGATGATATTTGCAGCGGGATGGCCAACACAACAGAGAGATTGAAAGTATAGTTTATTTTTGAGTGCATTTTGATTACAAAATTCTTATTTACTTTGACAAGAATGTAATGTACAGATGATTAATAGATGTAAATATTTTATTGTTTAAAGATACTCTTAAGAATGTAGTAAAGTATTAATAGTGTAGTTTATATGTTAGATTTATATTTTAAAGTTTGACCATATATATATATATATTTCGAGCATAATAACCTAACAAGCATGCATAATGATATAGGATATAGTATTTATAGCTATGTATGGGATAAGGGTGTTACAATCTGTGTGTGTGTAATATGTATATATATCTGTGTGTGTAATTTATATATATATATATATATATTTGTGTCTGTGTGTAATATATATATATGTGTGTGTGTGTGTGTAATACCTAATCATGATCATTTAGCATCAATCATAAAGATGACTTCACAAAAAATAAATTCACTTTTCATTTACACATTCATTACCTAAACTCTAAAGTAGCATTTATCTCAAGTTTACAAAAATATTTACATGATAGTTTCCTATTACCCTAACATTCTATTGATAACCCAAAAATATAATAAGGAAAGACCTATACTTTTAGGTGGTTTACTCTTCCTTGTATAGGTCCTCTCTATAAGCAAAATTTGTCCTCGAGCTTCTTTTTTACTGTGAACTTATATGGATAAGAACTAGTGCTAAGCTATAAAGCTTAGCGGGGAAAGTTAATATTGAAAAACCCCTCATAGCAGTTGTTCTAAACATATAGTAAGAAATGAAATGAATTAAGCAACAATATATATCATAATAATAATTTGATGTCACAAAGTTAAGTTGTAGACACAAGTTTAAATATGCATACAAGATATCCATTCCTCTGATCTATTATTTACATCATAACTATTGATTTTTTCCAATTACTTTGATTGCCTGCCTACACTCTGTAGGTGTGGATAAGGGGTGCTGTAGATACCCAAAGGTATTGATCATATAGGATACCTGAAGGCATCAAAATTGTAGGACCTATATAGGTCAAGACTGCAGGTCCCAATTCGGGACTAACTGTAAGACCTAAATGGGGTTAAGAATGTAGTAGCTGCGATATCACCCTATAGGTATGGCTATATATCCACATCCAAGCTTTATATTTAGGCAATAAATCATTTTTCATATTATTTCTTTCCTCTTGTTCAATTTATCCCATTGCACATATTTATATATTCATGCATGTTCATATACATATACAAAAACTAACATGTAGACCTATTAATGGCGTAAAGTAAATCATGTACATATAATTTCTCATGTTTTGTTTTGTAACACCCACATATCCCTTAAGAGGATATGGAAGTTTACACCACCCTAGAATATCTTTTAGTTAAAAAGTTAGATTTAGATAAAAGCTCCATGCCATAATGTTAACTAATGCATTTCAAACTACACACAAACACACACACACACACACACTGTAAAAACCCAATCATGACGCTAATCGGATTATTGTTAATTAATGAGGACTTTCATTAATTAAGGTAAAATTGGATTATTTTGAAATTATCGAGGTTAAGTCCCGAAAGGGGTATTTTGGTAATTTCAGCATGTAAGTATATGAGTTAAGTTAAAATATAATTAAAGAAAATGATATAATTGAATTGAATTAGAAAGTCTTGTGGTTAAGTTGGAAGAAATTGAAATGATGGGGTTTAATTGTGTATAAGGGTATAGTGGGAATTTCCCTTGATTGTTAGAGAGTATGCCCTAGAGCCCATGTAATAGGGATGTATTTCATATGTATGAATTCATATTCTTAATAAAAGGCATCATTCATTTATTAATGCTATGTTTAAATACATGAGTTTGTAAATCTTAAATTAATAAATGAAGTCCTAGATATTATAAACACAGTGCAAAGGCAATCATGAAAATGTTCATGATATGAGATGTCTATTGCATGAAAATATGTTAATATCTAAATATCCCTAGTCATAGAAATAACAAGATAGAGCATTGTTAATTCGGACAGACTAGCATATGTTATGCTTCTTGAATGGTTCAAGTAGTGGTTCTCATAACTGTGATTATGGAAGATAATCAAAGCTAACATGTGAATGCTTGTTAGAAGAACAAGTTCATTGGAGACCTATAAAGAGAATCCTCACATGGATATTAAATCTATGTTAGTGAGGAATCTCTTCATAGTGGTTGTGTAAGTATCCTTGGACTTGAGATCACCAAAGTTATCTTAAGTAGCAAGTGGTATATTTTGACTCCATAACTGATTTCTTTCAACTGGGAGTGAACATAGTTAGGAGATTGGGTATATTATGACCTACTTGAAGATAGTTGAGTAATTGACAAAGGATTCACCATCACAGATTTAATAAGGAAAGTTATATCGCATGATTCTATAATTACCTTGTTCAGAGAATCTCTGGCCAGAGTAATATGTCAAGATGGATAGAGATCCATGGAGGGAATTTTGGAAACAATGGTTAAATTAATAGAACATACATAATTATATTTATATTAGTTGATAGAAATTCATACTCAGAATCTAACTGAGATAAGAGTGGTGAAAGGAGTAATTGCACGGTAACTATTTCTATGGGAGGATACAGTCAAACCACTTGACTTTCCTGACATTTAGGTAGTCATGATGCCTAGCTAGAGTCCAATCATGACTTGTATAATAGTGTATCAAGAAGATCAATAGGGTTTGCTAAAATGATTTAATGAAGTTTAAATCATGTGAGTTTTGAATAGAACTCACAATTACATATTATACTGCCAATATGGACAGGAACCCAATAGGTCACACACATATAGAGAAAAAGGATAAAATGGTAAAATGACAAGGATAATAATAATTGATATTATTATGGGGATAGAGAAGTGAATAAGATAATAATTAATTAAAGATTTTAATTAATTATGATCAAGTAAAATTGTTCGCAGAACTTTGTTGGAATGTTCTGTAAAATTGGAGCTAATTGAAATAATGTATTTCATAATTGATTATTATTGAACTATAAGTATTATAGGGATGATATAATAATTAAAAGGTCCATTGGAGGAATTACAAAGGCCCAAAGAAGTGAAGTTGGCACGGAAGCCCTCTAGAAGAAGGGCCACATGCCAAGTCAAAAACATAAGGCCTTAGAGGCCTACTTCTTGGACCAAAATAAATTAAATATGTTAAATAAGTGTTGTGGAGCCTACATATTTAATTTGGTATGATTTGGAATTCATTTGGGTAATTAAATCCAAGTATATGTACAAAGGGCCTAGTTTGTGGGTTTTGTGCATAGTCTTTTGTGAAAGGGCTTAAATTGGATTAATTGAGTCCAAATAATTATAAATAATTCGAGAATCCAAATTAGTAATTCTTTAGAAATTTTAAAGAGTCCAATCCCATTATAAATTCAGATTTTTTAACCTAACTATAAAAATTCAAGAGATGTGGAATTAGGGTTAAGCAAGAGTGAACAATTAAGAAAACACTCTCTCTCTCTTTTCTCTCAACCCTAGCCGCCACCTTCCCTAGCTAGCATCTAGAGATTTTGGCCAGCCCTTGTTCCTCCCAATTATTGGTTCTTTCAATCCTTCTCTAGTGTGGATTATTCATTAGAGGTGTTCGATTTTGGACATTGTGGTTTGCGACAACCCGGTGAGAAGTAAAATCAACTGTTCAACAAAAATCAAAGGTGATTTTTATTATTCTCATAAAATGTATATTGTAAATTCATGGCAAGATCAGATATATTGGTTAAAAGTTTTAAATTCTGCTTATGTATGAGATGCATTTAACCGATAATTCCCTACATGGTATTAGATACAGGTTTTGCCGTGAATTTACAATTCTATATTTTTCTGCGAAATAAGTTTTATTTTTGAGTTTTTTATTTCATGAACTTTAAAATATTAGATTTGATTGTTCATGAATGAGAAATATTTATTTCTGGATATATGTGTAATATCCCTCATGCAAATACCCTATATTCACATGTATCATGAATACTATTAATCATGCTCATACTACATGTTCAATTAACCATCACTTAGCCATTGATCATGCCATACGATTTCATATACTATTATTTGTGCCACCTTTCTGTCCCTATTTTTCATTTCATGCTTAGTATCATGCATACTAACTATATGGATATTACTTCATGCATATCACATGCACACATGTTCTTTCGTAGCTTTACTACTGGTGAGTTACATTATCCCACATAGGTTATATACATATCAAAATATGACTGGCCATTATACAAAACATATGATAGCTGAATTACAAAATATCCTACATCAAGGTTATAAGTCGATGGTTGGCCCTTCCTGATGTAGAGAACGTCCCTGAGCAAAAGTCTTTCTAGAAGGTACCTACACGGATAAATAACCCGTGCTAAGCTATAAAGCTTAGTGGGGAATATCTACAGATGGATGGCCATACACAAGGCCATCAGAACATACATATACAATATGTTCATATACTATAATCAACATGTCCAACATAACATGGCGACAATAACATATACTTTAAAGCATAAGCATATTCTCATGTACATAAGCATTGTACCCAAGAGAGAGAAACATATATTTCTTTTTCATAATTCATATAGATGGCAATATTCCATGTGAACATATTCAATTGAAGCATAATTCCTGTGGTAAACCAACAATATAAGCCACATATCAATCTTTAGCCAAAATAACTTTAACTGTTTACTTTTGATCATTACTATGAATAACGTTTAGCCTGCCTTAGCTTTATCAGTGGATGCGGGAACTATGGATACACAATGGTATCAAATGAGGGATATCCGAAGATACCGAATCTATAGACCCAAACGGGGCCAACTGTACTATGGACCGGTCAAGCATACCCAAACGGGGTAGCCTATCAACCCAAACGGGGCTGATCATGATCCAAACGGGATCATATACTATGGACCCAAATAGGCCAACTATGGCAGCTGCAATTTCCCTATAGGCGCCTATCTATCCACATCTAAAACTCTATCGCAGGCGGAACTATATTCGAATTCAATTCACATTTTAATACTGTATTCATAGTATACTGTTTGCACATATGCATAGTCTTATCAACCTGTGAATTCTCTGGTGCATAATCAGATACATGCACATTTCATATGCCAAGATATATATCTGGCTCATCTATATCTGTATGACTATATCATTTGCATCATATCATATCAGCATGACATATAATCATCATATCATAGACTTGATCATGCCCTCATTAAGCATTTCACATGTTCATAGTCATGCTAATTCATCTTCTATCTCATAGGGAAATTACATGCTCATATACTCATATACATAATCATAAATGTACATACCTGTGGGTACATTCGCATATAGTCGATTTATTCTTATGAGCATATTTCCAACACATATATATATACCTTTATCATCATTGAAGTCATGTGCTATACAAAATATCAACATGTTTTCATATGGCATATACACATGTCAAGGTCATGCTATTATTCTCTTTTCATATCACAAGTGCATATAAAAAGGTGCACTTTCATGTCATAAGATTTACATGTGTAGGTTTATCTCAATTTGGCATATGACCATCATGCACAAGATTAATTACATGTATGGTTCGATAATTCCTTTCTAATCTTTATTCATATTCACAAATGAACGCATGTGCATGCATACAATTCCTTCATTGATAGTCATATTACATTCCTTATTCATTTAACTTTCTATCACATAAGCAATTAGCTGTCTCAATCAATTTAAGAATCATATTATCAAGTGTAGCAACAATCTGTTCATACTAGCAATTTCTGTTACATAGAGTAGTCTAGAAAACTAGTCCGGATTCAACTATAGATTACATGTACATAGAGATAGATTCAAGCTTAGGTTTCTTCATGTGAAATATAGGTATGGAAGTCTATTTTTCAATGCAAAAATAATCACTCAATTTGCTGTTCTTTAGCTCAACTTATGAGCAAAACAGTACTAATAGATCATTCAGAAAATCACACACGTGGCCATGTGCAAAGAAGAAGAAAAACTCACGTGGCCACGTGCAATGAATGAAGTTTTATGCAGCAGAAACACACGTGGTCACGTGTTTTCACAAGAGGAACCAAACGTGGCCACGCACAAGGGAAAGAAAAGGCTCACGTGGCCACGGGTAAGAAAGAAATATACACATGCGTGGCTACGTGCTTCACGCAGAGAAACTATCCAAATTTTCACTATCAGATAATGAAAATCAGTTCTCAATTCTTTCTACAAAGTTGTATATATATTTTTCTAGTTTTCAAAACATCAAAAATCAACGCAATCAGAGCTCTCAATCTCAAGATATACCCTAAAAACCGAAGACTGCTCTCAAAAACAAAGGCAGCAAGCAAGACCCGGATTCAAGCCTATTTTCTCTATCATAAAAATTGATTCAGATTTCGTGTTCTTCATATGAAATGAAGGTCTGTGAGTCTAGTTTCATATCCAATTGTAATTTCTCAATTTGAGTCACGGAAACTCAAGATATAGCAAAAATACTACAGACTGGTCATATGATCCTTAAAACAGATTTTTACATCTTTCAATCAAACGTGTATTTTTCCTTTCTAAACCACTTCCAAGCTTGAGATTCACATATAAAACATGTAATAGAAGCAGTAAAGACATCTCTCATGCTAACACATCAAGCATACACACACTTATGCAAGTTCCCATACCTTAGCTGATAAACCCAATGTCTTCAACCTCTATCAATACCCTTTCCTTTGCTCTTCCTTCCTTCCTCTTCTCCTTCATAAATACCATCATCATCATCATATATTTCCAGCATATTTACATTTTCTCAGTCAAAATGAAACAAGAAGAAGATGATGATGAAGGGTTCAATTAACAGTTTAATTACCTTACGTTTAATACCTTGTACTCTTGATTAATCAACAAACATCATCCTCAACTTGTTTGAGTTAAATCAATGGAAATCAAAAGGAAGAAGAAGATGTTTTTTTTTCTGGTTTTCTCTCTTTAATTTGCCGACTCCTTCATACACACAGCCACCTACATTCCACTATCTTCTTTCTATTTATATAAGTGGCAAAATTTCCCTTTACTCCCTCAACATCTTGCATGTCACATAAATACCTTGCAAATCTTTGCATGAATGACTTTAACTCCTCCACTAACTCTTTTTCAAACATTAACCTATCAAATTAATCATTCTTTCAAATTAACCTATAATTAAATGATTTTATTCACAATTGGCCATTAATATGCCACAATTACAAATTAACCCTAAATTAATATCTTTTTACTTCAATTACATCCTCAATTACTATTAAACTATATTCTTTTATTTTATTTTCATGCAATTAACATAATAACATGATAATTTATCCCCTTAACTTAATCATAAAAATATACAAATTAAATTAGGTCATGTTAGGGGCCTTACAATATGTGTGATCAAATAAATAAAACGAAAACAAAAACGATTCTTTTGAGAAAGGGATTATGGTTTTTGCGTTAATGGATTTTAATTTTAGTGGATGTTCTAAATTAATTTTTTATAGATCCACTCTAAGATCATTTTGATGATAATTTATGTGTTTAATATGTAATATTAAGCCATAGGATCAAACAAAATTAAAATTGAACAAGTTTTGCGTGAAAACTAGTTTAGTCGAAAAGTTCGATAAATTGATGTTCTTGGTGTGTTCTTGATGTGTTCTTATTTAGAATGATTTTTAATCTTATAAATCTGATATATCTAATATATTAAAGTGTTTTTAGTTAATTGGATTAATTAAAATGGGCCTTAAATTAATTGGATTAATTTTAATTCAATAAAACCACTTAATGGGCTTAATTATATTTACAGACTTGGTTTAAATTAGTGAATGACTTGGTCAGCCCAAGGAGCTGATTTAAATTAAATATTATAAACTATAATTAAGTTTATTAATGGATTTTAAGGGCTGGAGTGGGCTTGGCTCTTTCCAAAAGGCCTAAATGGTCCAATAAACACAAAACTAGTTTGTGTGTGAACACATTTTAGGGTTTTGTTGTGTGGGTTTCAGCCTACCCTTGTTTTAAGCCCAAAATTGATTTTTTAATTATTTAATATGATTAATTAATTAAATAATCAATTGATAATTAATTAATTAATAATCAATTATATTGGTAATTATGGTAAGAACACATACATTTAAAAAGGTTTCCTAAAATGAAAGTTTCCAAAATGGAAAAAGTTTCCTAATTTGATCACATTATTAAAATAACTCAAAAGTATGTTTCAAGAGTTGAAACAAAGTTAGTAATCCATTATATGTTTTACTTTATGCATTAGAAATTCATATAAGGGTGTATGATTGGCATGATGGTTAGTTATGGACAAGGCCCAATGTGATTGAGCATTATGCATGTTTTGGCCCAATGAGGACTTTCATGTCCTGGCCACTTATTTTTGATTTGTATTTCTTTTTCAAATTGTAATATGTAATTAGATTACTTAGATTATAATTAGAGATAGAGATGGAGACCACTATCAAGGAGCAAGATGGGCTGGATGGAGATCCAACAAGCTTGAAGATAATGTAATTATTTTTTACATGTTTGAATCATGCATACTACCTAGGTGTGACCTTTTGATTTCCCTTTTGGCTCGAGGAAATCAATGTAGTAAAGTCCATAACTATACCATATTTGTATGCTTATATTTATGTGATAGATATAGGATGCATACCAATGTATGCCAACCATGTATGATGAGACTTAATTAACTAAAACCCTCAAATAAATACTATGGTATATAAGCCTTCCATTAATTTAAGGAGAATCAGAGTTCTTTATAGTGTGGGTTGTTGACCACAGTCAAGCTTACATTATATCGAATATGTTCAAATCTAATTAAATGGGTCATCTTAGCTAGTCCATTAGTTTGTTGACCACAGTCAAGGCTAATGGTTTTAGAGGCAAGATTAGGGAATGCATATATGATATGCATGCATCAAGAGTTGATAACCTAATGATCCAATAGTTGTGTAGAGACACAATTGCTATAGAGATACCTACCTTTCAAGGGTATGGAGTTTGGCTTATTGACCACAGTCAAGGTCAAATTACATATCAAGGATTGGATATTGGCCCACTAGGAAAACCATTGGGTTTTCTCGAATTAAATAGTGAGGGCTATTAATTCGCAATAAAATAGTGGGAGTAAATGGATTAATTAAAGACCTTATTAATGCATACATATATATGAACATACTCTCATATGTTTTTTTTTTCACATCTAGGTCATCATCATGAGCACATCAAACATTAATATACGATCAATCTTGGATAACAAGCTGGTTGGTAGCAACTATTCTGACTGGGTAAGGTAAGTAAGAATTGTTCTCAGAGCTAAAAAGATCCATTATGTCTTGGATAAAGATCCACCACCACTTCCATCAGATGATACCATTGATGAGATCAAAGGCATTTATCGAAAATACATGGAGGATAGTGAAGTGGCAACATGTCTGATGTTGGGTGCTATGTCCTCGGAGCTTCAGAAGCAGCATGAGATGATGGATGCAGGAACCATCATTTTGCATCTTGAGGAGCTTTATTCTTTTCAATCTAGAACTGAGCAATATGAGATTGCTCGAGCTCTATTTAGCTGCAAAATGGTTGAAGGCACTTCAGCTGCTACTCATGTATTAAAGATGTATGGGTATAATTGAGCATTTGAGTAGACTTGGCTATGTAATGGATAATGATCTATACATAGATTTAATCTTATACTCATTGGCTCCAAGTTATACACCTTTCGTGCTTAACTTCAACATGAACAAGATCCAAGTTACCATTCCTGAGTTAATCAACATGCTCAAAATAGCTGATGGATCCTTTAAGAAGGATCCAAAAAGTGTCATGGTTGTCACTTCTGCTAAAGGCAAGAAGCAGAAGAAGAAGAAGAAGAAGATAACCAAGGCATAGCCAAAGAATGGTGGATCTAAAAGAAGAAGGTTGCCAGGAAAGGGAATCGAAAAGGAATTTGCTTCCATTATGGAAAGGATGGTCACTGGAAGCATAATTGCAAGGCCTATCTAGATTTTCTAAAGGAGAAAGAAGCAAGCCGATGCTTTTACTTCAGGTATTCATATGATTGAAATTAATACTTATTCTATTGCTTCAAAACAATCTTGGGCATTAGATACCGGATGTGGATCTCACTTATGTAATGATCTACAGGGGCTTAGAAACTTTAGAAGAGTTGGAAAAGGCAGAGATATGTTTGCAGTCAGCTACTGGAAATAACATCTCTACAATGGTTGTGGGGACTTATCATTTGCCACTTCTAAGTGAATTAGTACTGGAATTAAATAATTGTTATTATGTTCTAGGCTTTATCCAATAGTATTATTTCTTTCAGTTGTTTATTAAATGATTATGACATTTCTTTAAAGGACAAATGTTGTTACATTTTTAAGAACAATATGTTTTACGCAAAAAGCTATCATTGAGAATGGTATATTTGTTCTTGATTTAATTAAAGAAGTACATAATGTGGATACTAAGAAAAATGAAACATGATAATCTAAATACCTCATACGTATGGCATTGTCCGTTTAGGCCATATAAATGAGAAAACGCATGACCAAATTACACAAGTCAGGTGATTTGGGATCATTTGATTATGAATCATTTGATACATGTGAATCTTGTTTATTAGGAAAAATGACAAAAGCTCCCTTTATTGGTAAAGGAGAAACGAGCTAAAATGGTTTTGGACTTAATACATTCAGATGTATGTGACTACACATGCTAGATGAGGTTACTCCTACTTCATTACTTTCATAGATGATTATTCCAGATTTGGATACATCTATCTAATGAAATATAAATCAGAAGCATTTGAAAAGTATAAAGAATTTAGAAATGAAGTAGAGAAACAACTTGGCAAGAGTATTAAAACACTTAGATCAGATCGAGGTGGAGAATACTTAAGCCAAGAATTTCAAGATTATCTTAGAGATAATGAGATTTTATCTCAATGGACCTCCACCATATACACCATAACACAATGGTGTATCTGAAAGGAGAAATCGAACACTATTAGATATGGTTCTATCAATGATGAGCCGAGCAGACTTGCCTAAGTCTTTTTGGAGATATGCACTAGAAACTACTGTTTATGTGTTAAACAGAGTTCCTAGTAAATCAGTTGATGTTACTCCATATGAGATGTAGAATAACAAGAAACCCACATTTTTTCATATGAAAGTATGGGGTTGTCCTACTTATGTGAAGAGAAACAAATTCAGACAAACTAGATGTTAAGTTTTACAAATGTTTATTTGTGGGATATCCAAAAGAAATGTTTGGATATTATTTCTATCATCCCTTAGAACAAAAGTTATTTATTTCAAGGTATGTTATCTTTTTGGAAAGAGAATTTCTACTATGAGAGGACAGGGAGTAAAATTGAACTTGGTGAAGTTCAAGATCCATAAATAGAAGTGGATTAACCGATTGAACCCGAGATTAAATTTCATAATGATGAGATTACAGTTGAACCAGATTATACACAAAATCCTAGAAGATCTATTAGGATGCATTCTATCCCTGTGAGATATGGATTTCACGTTTATTCGGATAGAGGCATAACTGCAGTAGAGGAAAATGAGCCTACAAGCTATCAAGTAGTTTTGAATAGTTCAGAACATGATTTATGGCTTAAAGCTATGCAGTCTAAAATGGACTCCATGTATGAGAATAAAGTATGGGACTTTAACCCAACCACTTGAAGGGATAAAAAACCATAGGCTGCAAATAGGTCTTCAAAAAGAAGATCGGCATAGAAGGTAATATAGTTATCTATAAAGCTCGCTTAGTAGCAAAGGGTTATCGTCAAAAAGAAGGTATTGACTATGATGAAACTTTTTTCTCTTGTAGCGATGCTTAAGTCTATAAGAATACTTTTAGCCATTACAGCTCATTATGATTATGAGATTTGACAAATGGATGTGAAGATAACTTTCCTAAATAGAAATTTGACTGAGGATGTGTATATGACACAACCAAAAGGGTTCACATCTGGAAATGGTGAAAAGGTATGCAAGCTTTAAAAATCCATTTATAGATTGAAGCAAGCCTCTAGGACCTGGAACATACGATTCAATGAGACAATCAAAGAGTTTGGTTTCTCACAAAATAAAGATGAACCTTGTGTGTATAAAAGGGTCAGTGGAAGTGCAATTGTCTTCCTAGTTCTATATGTAGATGACATATTGATCATGAGAAATGACATTTCTCTTCTCCAATCTGTTAAAATATGGTTATCCAAGCAATTCTCCATGAAAGACCTTGGAGAAGCATCTTATATTTTAGGAATAAGGATCCATAGAGATAGATCCAATAGGTTGCCAGGTCTTTCTCAAAGTACGTATATAGATAAAGTATTAAAGAGGTTCAATATGGATCTCTCTAAGAAAGGGTTTATACCCATGGTACATGGGAAACACTTTTCTAAGTCTATGTGTCCATAAACACTAGAGGATAGAGAGAGCATGAATAGTATACCATATGCATCTGCAATTGGTTCTATCATGTATGCTATGTTATGTAAACATCCAGATGTAGCATCTGCTTTGAGTGTCACAAGCAAATTCCAATCCAATTTTGGAGAGGAACACTGGACAGCTATTAAGAATATCCTTAAGTACTTGAGAAGGACCAAGGATATATTCTTGATATATGGAGAGGACAGTTTAGAAGTAAATAGGTATACAGATGCCAGCTTCTAATATGACAAAGATGATTGTAAATCACAGTCTGGTTATGTGTTCATAATGGGAGGAGGAGCAATTAGTTGGAAGAGTTCCAAACAAGAAACAACTGCTGATTCCACGACAAAAGCTGAGTACATTGCTGCTTCAAAAGCAGCCAAAGAAGCAATATGGATAAAAAAGTTTATATCTGAACTAGGAGTGGTGCCTAGCTTGTTGACTTGATTCCTTTATATTGTGACAACAATAGAGCCATTGCACAAGCAAAGGAACCACGGTCTCATCAGCAATCCAAACATGTTCTCAGATGCTACCATCTCATAAGGGAAATAGTAGCTAAAAATGATGTGAAAATAGAAAGGGTTCCCACATATGATAATGTGGTAGATCCCCTCACTAAAGCAATTTCCCAGATTAAGCATGATCACCATGATAAAATAGGCATGGGTCTAAGACATAAGAGTGGTTGTCTCTAGTGTAAGTGGGAGATTGTGAGAGAGTATGCCTTAGAGCCCATGTAATAGAGATGTATTTCATATGTATGAATTCATATTCTTAATAAAAGGCATCATTCATTTATCAATGCCATGTTTAAATACATGAGTTTGTAAATCTTAAATTAATAAATGAAGTCCTAGATATTATAAACATAGTACGAAGGCAATCATGAAAGTGTTCATGACATGAGATGTCTATTGCATGCAAATATGTTAATATCTAAATATCCTTAGTCATAGAATTAACAAGATAGGGCATTGTTAATTCGGACATACTAGCTTATGTTATGCTTCTTGAATGGTTCGAGCAGTGGTTCTCATAACTATGATTATGGAAGATAATCAAAGCTAACATGTGGATGCTTGTTAGAAGAACAAGTTCATTAGAGACCTACAAATAGAATCCTCACATGGATATTAAATCTATGTCAGTAAGGAGTCTCTTCATAGCAGTTGTGCAAGTATCCTTGGTATTTTGACTCCATAATTGATTACTTCCAACTGCGAGTGAACATAGTTAGGAGATTAGGTATATCATGACCTAGTTGAAGATAGTTGAGTGATTGAAAAAGGATTCACCATCCCAGATTTAATAAGGGAAGTTATCTCGCATGATTTTATAATTGCCTTGTTCAGAGAATCTCTGGCTAGAGTAATATGCCAAGATGGATAGAGATCCATTGAGGGCATTTTGGGAATAATGATTAAATTAATAGAACATACATAATTAGTTTTATATGAGTTGAAAAAAATCCATACTCAAAATCTAATTGAGATAAGAGTGGTGGAATGAGTATTTACACGGTAACTATTTCTATGGAAGGGTATAGTCAAACCACTTGATTTTCCTAACATTTGGGTAGTCATGATGCCTATCTAGAGGCCAATCATGGCTTGTATAATAGTGTATCAAGAATATCAATAGGGATTGATAAAAGTATTTAAAGAAGTTTAAATCATGTGAGTTTTGAATAGAACTCACAATTACATATTATGTTGCCAATATGGACAGGAACCTAATAGGTCACACACATATAGAGAAAAAGGATAAAATGGTAAAATGACAAGGATAATAATATTTTATATTATTATAGGGATAGAGAAGTAAATAAGATAATAATTAACTAAAGAGTTTAATTAATTATGATCGAGTAAAATTGTTCCCATAATTTTTTTTTGAAATGTTTTGTAAAATTGGACCTAATTGAAATAATATATTTCATAATTGATTATTATTGAACTATAAGTGTTATAGGGCTGATATAATAATTAATAGGTCCATTGGAGGAATTATAAAGGCCCAAAGAAGTGAAGTTGGCACAGAAGCCCTCTAAAAGAAGGGCCACACGCCAACTCCAAAATAGAAGGCTTAAAGGACTAATTCTTGGACAAAAATAAATTAAATATGTTACATAAGTGTTTTGGAGCATACATATTTAATTTGGTTGGATTTGGAATTTATTTGGGTATTAAATCCAAGTATATGTACAAAGGGCATAGTTTGTGGATTTTGTGCATAATCTTTTGTGAAAGGGCTTAAATTGGATTTAATTGAGCCCAAATAATTATAAATAATTCCAAAAGTCCAATTAATAATTCTCCGGAAATTTTAAAGAGTCCAATCCCATTATGAAGTTAGATTTTTTAACGTAACTATAAAAATATAAGAGATGTGGAATTAGGGTTAAGTAAGTGTGAACAATTAAGAAAACACTCTCTTTTTTCTGTCAACCCTAGCTGCCACCTTCCCTAGCTAGCATCTAGGGATTTTCACTAGCCTTTGTTCCTCCCAATTGTTGGTTCTTTCAATCCTTCTCTAGTATGGATTACTCATTGGAGGTATTCGATTTTGGACACTGTGGTTTGCAACAACCCGGTGAGAAGTAAAATCAACTGTTTAACAAAAATCAAAGGTGATTTTTCTTATTCTTATTAATATGTATATTGTAAATTCATGACAAGATCAGATATATAGGTTAAAAATTTTAAATTTCGTTTATGTATGAGATGCATGTAACCGATAATTCCCAACATTGGTGAGATATTTATCCCACTCAATAAATTAGGGTTTTTGGGAGAGATGGAGATCGGCATTTGAGGGGTCTCTGTCTCTATGGTCATGATTTGGAGAAGGAGGGTTTGTGAGTTAACATGAAAGGTAATGTTTTTCTTTGAAGATCTCTTCATTCTCTTCTTTTTATTATGCTTTTTGGTGATGAGAGATTACAAGATCCTATTGTTGTCACTATGTGTAAGGAATGGAGAATGAAGCAGACAAATCAAGTGAAAAGAGAAGAAAGAAATCATGAGTAAAAGAGTTGGATTTACAGCTTCATTAAGGTATGGGACTGTTATATTGATTTTATGTATGGGAGGATGGTTTTGATAGTTGTAAATGGATCTTTAGAAATTTAGGCTTAAGTTTTCTGGGACTTAATCGAGAGTTTTTAAGATGAGTTTTGGAAGAACAGACTTGTGAATGGTTTATTCTTCTTTGGAAGAAAAGAGTTTTTAAGATGAGTCATACACTGTTTGCCCCTCGGTCACTCATGAATGGGTTATTCTTCTTTGGCTACTAACTAGTGAATCCCTTCACGAGTTGTGCATCCTTGTCCGAGTCGTGAACTTTTTCATGACTTGTGAAATGTAGCCCTTTTTATTCACTCGTGAGCCCCTTCACGAGTTGTGAAAGTTAGCCATTTTTCTATTAGTGTAAGCCCTAGCCCCAATACATTATTATAAAGCATTTAATTTAATAAATGAGCCATTTGTTTTATCTATTGTATTCCTGTGCATATCAATTAATAGAACTATCCAAGAATGATGTTTCAGTTTAAGTTATCATGTGTGAGGCACATGGTTGTAAGACCTTGAAACAATAGAGACTTCATTCTAAATATCCCTAGTCAGTCATTGTTATAGGAATAATAATGAATTAAGACTAGTATGCTCTCTCTGATAAGTTGAGTTCTGTCTTACGGATCACAAGGAGAAGAGTGTCAATCAGAGATCATAGATACATATTTAGAACATGGTATCTTGATTCGATCCGTTCATAAGAATACTATATGGTACAAGTCATAAGTATTTCTCAGGTGCAAGTTTTGCATCGGAGTTCTTAGACCTAAAATCTCTATGAAACTCCTTATGAATTACTGTATACTTTGACATACACCTAATGTGCTCATAACAGGGTGACAAGTATGGATATGCACTGATCCATGTTAGAGAGCATGAGAGAAGTGAAGGGATTACCCCTCTCGATAAGAGAGAAAATATTACCGACCACTTGATCAGTGAACTAAAAGTGTATGGCCATACCGAGATGAAATAATGAGTAATCATTATTTATCTGAGAGTTCAGTGTCACTGGAATATCAAGAAAGGAATTAATATATATAAGGATAACTAATTCCATGCCTTATATTAATTCTGATATTTAAGGATAAGGGTCTATGCAAAATTGCACTAGGTCACTAGATGCCATTTGTATTTTCATTTAATTTGGAATGCTATAATATCTTGCTAGAGAATATATATGGTCTTTGAATTAATTCATTGCCAATATTAAATGGACCTATAGGATCGTACACAAAGCATTGGGCTTAAAATATTAAAATAGAAGATTGGGCATTAATTTGGGCTTTTAATTAAAGTCAAATTAATGTATGTAATGGATATTAAAATTGCTATTGGACCTTGGTCCATGAGAGAGATAAATTCGGCCCACAAGGATTTATTTTAATTAATTATTTATCTTGTATTAATTAAGTTAATGGAGTATTAAAGCCTAATAGCATTTGAATCAAAATAAAACACTTAAATAGGAGAGAGATTGGCCAAAATTCAAAGATTAATTCAATGTGAATTTCAGCACATGCATATATCCTAATTAGGTGATGGTTTTGATTAAATGTCTAATTCAAATTAATTTGAATTTAAAATTTAAAAGAGTTTGAATTAATATATGTCACTTGATTTTAGGAAGTGATGGAGGCTGAATATACTATCTTTAGGTAGTAAATTTTGGAATTAACACTTACCAAAATAAATGATATATATTTGTGAACAAAAGAAATAAAACCCTAGGCGTGATTTTCACTCTCTCACACTCTTGACCAAAATACACAAGGAGAAAGGATTCTTTCTTATTCTCTTGTGTTCTTGGGCAGCAATAGCAACTTAAAGGAAGAACAAGATCAGATCTTGTAGCTTCAATCCATTACCATTGTCAATTATTTACACATAGATCTAGCACTCTCAATTTTAAGCTTTCATTACAATTGTGTGTGTGAACATAGAGAGGAGTGGAATAAAGGCTATTTATTTTGCATTGGTGATCAATAAATGAAGCATATAAGTTCATCCTATTTGCTGGTCATCATCAAAATCAAGATTTAAAGTGCATCTAAGATTGTAAGTTTTAAAACCCTAAAATTGCATGTTTTCGATTCTTGTTGTGGATTGCGTGGTATGTATGATCAATTTTTATTATTCTCCGCTGTGTGATAATCATGTATATGCCATGTTATATTTCATCAGTTGTATCAGAGCCTAAACATGCTTATTTTAGTGATTTATATGCATTAAATATTTAATCAAAAATCGTTCGTTTAAAAACATGCAATGCTGAAATTTTTTGTTTTGAGTTTTTTGCATTGTTTTGGTGTAACAACAATTTTAAATGATTAGATAGGTATTATAATTATTATGACATGTTAATATACTATCCTAAGATGTTCTTAGAGCTGTTCATGGTTGGATTTAATTATAAATACCTGATGGTACATGTTAATCTTGAAACTAGGTGCTAGTTTGCATGATATGTGTTTATTTAACGACTAGTTTTCAAAATTAAATGTATAAATGTGTTTGGCATGTTTGTAAGTGATTTATAAAAATTAATAATAGGTCTAGACATTTTTTAAAGTTTATTTTAATTCTGGTCCATGACAATTTAATTGATTAATTTTAAAATCACTTAAAACTATGACTAGTTTGTGTTTGTTGCATGTTTAATCAACATTGTTTATTTTGTTTTGATTAAAATGGAAAAAAAAATTTAGATCAGATCTGAATAGAACCTTAAATCAATGTTTATGACCTTATTTGAATAATTAAATAGCTTATAAAATTGTTTTAAGGGTTTGTGCATTTTTGTGGCATTATATGAGCATTAAACAACTAGTTTCATTGTTGTTTGTTTGTTTTTTGTATGAATTTCGTGTATGATATATGTCCTTCATGATTTTATGTTTTAATTCATGTTAGAACATATTATATGTATTTTTAATGTTCATGAGCTGTATGACATAAAATTAAAAATGGCAAAAATTGGAAATTATACTAGAGTTGATTTATGACATAAATCTAACTAGTTTGTGCTTTGGGCTTTTAAGAGAACTTATTCAATAAGAGGATTTAGTACATTGGGCTTCGGCCTAGGCCCATCATGGGGTCTCCTCTTAAAAGTTCAAGTACACAATTTTCATTAATGGACTTGGCTAAATTAATTAAAATTGGACTTTGTTTTATCCATGAATGTTATGCATATTTACTTGCTTGTTTTGTGTGATGAATGGATATGCATGGTGCATTCATGGGCCTTGGATTTTTGTAATTAAATATGGCTTGTGAGCCATTATGTATTATTGTAAAAGTTCATTTATTTCTTATAATAGAATTTATTTGAAAACTTTGTAAATCAAGACGAAGCCCACTGGAGTGCAGAAGCCCAACTCGAAGATTTTTATGTAATAGTATAAAATCTTAGTTGTAGGTTTTTGGGCCCATGTTTGTCATGCTTTACTTTATGCAATTATATATATATGCATGCTATGAATGGATGACAAAGCGTATGCCATTTAAGCCATAATAAAATGAATCCCTAAAATAGTAAGTCACAAAGTTGCCTTCCTAATTCGAAACATGTCAAGGCATCGATCATCGGTCACGTAGACTAGGAGTCCTAGATGCGCTCGATTATCTTTGTGAGGCATGGGCTATGAATGTAGGTTAGACTTAACATGAAAAGGGATGCCCGGACCTAGGTAACTAATAAATGGGTTTGTGCTATAACATCTTAAGATGTTAGCCCATTTGATCCAAGAGTCGTGTACAAGACATGATTGGAGTTTTCCTACCTAAGTAACTTAACTTGTTAGGTGTATAAGCTCAGCTTGACTAGTAAGTTATTGTGAAAAGTAGATCTTGTCCCATATTAAAATCACTAACACGAATTATTTAAAGGAATATTAATTCGGTTTGTGGGAATATAAATAAGACCTCATTTAATCTTGCTAAGATTTATTGTAGATTGAAAATGGCTTCTTCAAATAACAACTTTTCATTGCGATCAGTCCTGGAAAAGGACAAACTGAATTGCACCAATTTCATAGATTGTTCTCGAAACTTAAGAATAGTTCTTAAGCAAAAGAAAAATTCGTATGTTTTGGATGCACCCTTACCCGAAGAACCGTCTAGGAATGCCTCTGCGGTTCAAAAGGAAATTTTTAAGACCAAGAAGAGTGACTCCATTGATGTGACCTGTCTGATGCTGGCCACTATTGTGTCTGATGTGCAAAAGCAATTCATGGACCAAAAGGCTTATGCGATCATGGTGCACCTAAAAGAGATGTTCTAAGAGCAAGGTCATCACGAGAGGTTGGTGACAACAAAGGCCTTAATTTCTTGTAAGATGGCTGTGGTTACTCCTGTTAGTACCCATGTACTCAAGATGAAAGGGTATCTCGAAACTTTTGAGAAGCTTGAGGTATAAGTCCCGAAGGAATTGGCCACTGACTTGATCTTAGGTTCATTGATTGATGATTATGATCCATTTGTCATGAATTATAACATGCATGCAATGAACAAGACAGTCATCGAGCTTTATGGGATACTTAAGAATGCTGAAGAGAACATTCAAAAGACCAATCCCGTACTTATGGTTTAAGGGGGCATTAAGAAGGGATCTGCTAAGGGAAAGGGAAAGGTAAAACCCAAGTATGACCTACCTCGGCTCAAGTCAGATGGAAGTGTACCTCAGGCCCAACCCAAGCCCAAGGCATAAAAGCTTAAGGAGAGCGAGAGCACATGCTTACACTACAACAAAATAGGGCATTGAAGGAAGAATTGCACTCTATTCAAGGAAGAACGTCCAGTTCTGGTATTTATGTTGTTGAAATTAACCATTCTATTTCTACTACTTGAGTAATAGATATTGGTTATGGTTCTCACATTTGTTCAATTGTGCAGGGGCTAAGAAATAGGCGATTACTTTGGAAGAATAAAGTGGTCCTCCGTGTGGGGAATGGAGCACGAGTTGCTGCCATAGAGATAGGCGACTATCAACTCACTTTACCTTCCAGAATTTTGTTTAGTATTAAAAAATTGTTATTATTTGCCTGCTATGAGCAGAAACATTATTTCAGTTTCTTATTTGGATTTGGATGGATTTGATTTTGTTATTAATAATGGCAATGCTCATATTCGTCATCAAGGCATTTCATATGGCAATACCATGTTACAAAATGGCCTTTATATCCTTGATCTACAAAACAAAGAGTCAATATACAAGATTAATACAAAGAGGGTTAAATCAAATGAATTAAACCCTACTTACTTCTGGCATTGTCGCTTAGGACATGCAAACGAAAAATGCATTTCAAGACTCCACAAATCTGGAGTGCTTGGGTCATTCAACTTAGAATCTTATAACACATGCGAGACATGTTTGCATGAAAAAATGACAAATAGTCCTTTTAACAAGAAAGGTGAGAATACATACCGATGTATGTGGACCTTTAAGTACACAAGCTAGAGGTAGTTTTAGCTACTTTGTGACGTTCACAGATGACTTCAGTAGATATAGCTACATCTATCTAATGAAGTACAAGTTTGAAACTTTTGAGAAATTCAAAGAGTGTAAGAACAAAGTAGAGAAACAACTTGGCAAAAGTATAAAAGCCATTCAATCAGATCGAGGTGGCGAATACTTAAGCCAAGAGTCTTACAGTCATCTGAAGGAGTGTGGTATTATTTCATAGCTCACTCCTCCTGGAACACCACAATGGAATGGTGTATCCAAAAGGAGAAATCAAACTCTATTGGACATGGTTCGATCAATGATGATTCAAGCAAATTTTTCTGTCTCTTTTTAGTGTTATGCATTAGAAACTGCTGCATTTTTACTAAACTGTACTCCAACTAAAGTAGTTGAAAAGACACCATATGAAGTATGGACTGGGAAAGAACCTAATATGTCATTTCTCAAGATTTAGGGCTGTGAAGCACATGTTAAGAAATTAAAATCTGATAAACTAGAGTTCAAATCCACTATCTGCTTGTTTGTGGGTTATCCCAAAGAAACAAAGGGGTACTACCTTTACTCACAAGCTGAGAACAAAGTGTTTGTTGATCGCAAGGCTATTTTCTTGGAAAAGGAGTTCCTTCTCAAGAAAGAGAGTGGGAGTAAAGTAGAACTTGGAGAAATTCAAGTGCCACAAACTCCTATAGAGGATAAGTTGAAAATGGGATCAAGTTCACAACCAGTTATGGAATAAGAACCCATTGCACAAGAACCTAGATGGTCTGGTAGGGTATGTCAGGAGATTGAGAGATACGAATTTCTAATCACCGACAGTGACACTATTAAGTTAGTAGATCATGAGGATCCTACTACCTATCGAGAAGCTATTGAGAGCCCAGACTCAAAAAATTGGTTTAAAGCCATGAAATCCAAGATGCAATTGATGTACGATTACCAGGTTTGGACCTTGGTTGATCCACCAGAAGGTGCTAAGGTAATTGAACGCAAGTGGTTATTTAAACTCAAAGCTGATAAGACCTATAAAGGTAAACTAGTAGGAAAAGGTTTTCGACAAACTCATGGTGTAAACTATGACTAAACCTTTCCGCCTGTAGTCATGCTTAAGTCCATTAGGATCTTTCTTCCCATAGCTACATATCATGATTATGAGATATGGCAAATGGATGTAAAAACTGCTTTCCTCAACGAAAATTTACTTAAGGATGTGTATATGACACAGACTGAGGGTTTTGTCAATCCCAAGCATCCTAACAAGGTTTGCAAGCTTCAAAAATCTATTTATGGATTAAAGCAAGCATTTCGAAGTTGAAATCTCCATTTTGATGAAGCAGTCAAAAAATTTTACTTCATCAAGAACAAAGATGAGCCTTGTGTGTACAAGAAGTTAGTAGGAGCATAATAGTATTTCTGGTCCTATATGTGGATGACACCCTTCTCATTGGGAATGACATTCCAACATTGCAAAAGGTTAAGCAATGGTTGGGGAAGTGTTTCTAAATGAAAGACTTAGGTGAAGTCGAAACAATACTTGGTATTCGAATTTATAGAGATAGATCGAATCGGCTTTTGGGACTAAGTAAAGAAAAGTACATAGACAAAGTACTAAAACATTTTAGTATGGGAGACTCAAAAAAAGGGTACATACCTTTAGCTTTGGGAGTTCCTTTAACTAAAGAACAGTGCCCTAAAACCAAATAGGAAATGGACAACATGAGTAGAATCCTATGTGCATCTGTTATTGGATTTATCATGTACGCTATGTTATGTACTAGGTTAGATGTTGCTCATGCACTTAGTATAACTAGTAGGTTTCAGCAAGAACCTGGAGAGAAGCACTGGTCTGCTGTAAAGGGGATTCTAAAGTACCAGCGAAATACTAAGTATCACTTCTTAGTGTATGGTGGCCAATAAGAGCTTGTCATACATGGTTATATCGATGTTGCTTTTTAGACCAGCACTCAAGATTCAAGATCATAATCTAGGTTTGTTTTTGTTTTGAACGGTGGTGCTGTCAGCTAGAGAAGCTCGAAGTAAGAGATCATTGTCGACTCAACTACAGAATCTGAGTATATTGTAGCAAGTGAGGCTGTAAAAGAGGCTATTTGGATTAGAAATTTCATTTCTGGATTAGGAGTGGTCCCAAGAATCCTAGATCTAATAGAAATTTTCTGTGACGATAATGGGGCCATCACACAGGCGAAGAAGCCTTGGTCACACCAGAAATCCAAACACATACTCAGGAGATACCACTTGATCAAAGAGATCATTGATCATGGGGACGTCAAGATTAGCAAGATAGCAAGTGAAGACAATGTAGTAGATCCTTTGACAAAATAGTTGTGTCCAAATCTGCACGAAGCTCATTCGAGAGCATTCGATCTTAGGGCTATGCCCAATTGGGACTAGTGCTAGTGGGAGATTGTTAGTGTAAGCCCTAGCCCCAATACATTGTTATAAGGCATTTAATTTAATAAATGAGGCATTTGTTTTATCTATTGTATTCCTGTGCATATCAATTGATAGAACTATCCAAGAATGATGTTTCAGTTTAAGTTAACATGTCCGAGGCACATGGTTGTAAGACCTTGAAACAATAGAGACTTCATTCTAAATATCCCTAGTCAGTCATTGTTATGGGAATAACAATGAATTAAGACTAGTATGCTCTCTCTGATAAGTTGAGTTCTGTCTTATAGATCATAAGGACAAGAGTGTCAATTAGAGATCATAGATTCATGTTTAGAACATGGTATCTGGATTCTATCCGTTCATGAGAATACTACATGGTACAAGTCATAAGTGTTTCTCATGTGCAAGTTTTGCATCGGAGTTCTTTAACCTAAAATCTCTATGAAAATCTTTATGAATTACTGTGTACTTTGACATACACCTAACATGCTCGTAACAGGGTGACAAGTATGGGTATGCTTGGGTATGCACTGATCCATGTTAGAGAGCATGAGAGAAGTGAAGGGATTACCCCTCTCGATAAGAGAGAAAATATCACCGGCCACTTTATCAGTGAACTAAGAAGTGTATGGCCATACCGAGATGAAATAATGAGTAATCATTATTTATCTGAGAGTTCAGTGTCACTAGAATATCAATAAAGGAATTAATAAATATAAGGATGACTAATTTCATGCCTTATATTACTTTTGATATTTAAGGGTAAGGGACTATGCAAAATTGCGTTAGGCCAATAGATGCAATTTGCATTTTCATTTAATTTGGAATGCTATAATATCTTGCTAGAGAATATATATAGCCTTTGAATTAATTAATTGCCAATATTAAATGGACCTATAGGATCGCACACAAAGAATTGGGCTTAAAATATTTAAATAGAAGATTGGGCATTAATTTAGGATTTTAATTAAAGTCAAATTAATGTATGTAATGGATATTAAAATTGCTATTGGACCTTGGTCCTTGAGAGAGATAAATTTGGCCCACAAGGATTAATTTCAATTAATTAATTATCTTGGATTAATTAAGTTAATTGAGTATTAAAGCCTAATATCATTTGAATCAAAATAAAACACTTAAATAAGAGAGAGATTGGACGAAATTCAAAGATAAATTTATTGTGAATTTCGTCACATGCATATATCCTAATTAAGTGATGGTTTTGATTAAATGTCTAATTCAAATTAATTTGAATTTAAAATTTAAAAGAGTTTGAATTAATATATGTCACTTGATTTTAGGAAGTGATGGAGGCTGAATTTACTATGTTTAGGTAGTAAATTTCATAGTTAACACTTACCAAAATAAATGATATATATTTGTGAACAAAAGAAATAAAACCCTAGGTGTGATTTTCTCTCTCACACTCTTGGCCGAAATACAGAAGGGCAAAGGATTCTTTCTTGTTCTTTTGTATTCTTAGGCAGCAATAGCAACCTAAAGGAAGAACAAGATCAGATCTTGTAGCTTCAATCCATTACCATTGCCAATTATTTACACATATAGCTAGCACTCTCAATTTTAAGCCTTCATTGCAATTGTGTGTGTGAACATAGAGAGGAGTGGCATAAAGGCTGTTTCTTTGGCATTGGTGATCAAGACCTGAAGCATATAAGTTCATCCTATTTGCTGGTCATTACCAAAATTAAGATTTAAAGTGCATCTAAGATTGTAAGTTTCAAAACCCTAAAATTGCATGTTTTCGATTCTTGTTATGGATTGCGTGGTATGTATGATCAATTTTTATTATTTTCCACTGCGTGATCATCATGTATATGACATGTTATATTCCATCATTTTCTTCACTTGTGAACCTGTTCATGATTCATGAAGTTTATCCATTTTTCTTCACTCGTGAACTTCTTTATGAGTTGTGAACCTCATCCCTTTACTTCACTCGTGAAATCCCTTCACGAGTCAAAGGTTTCTTCACGACTAATAGACAAATCTAGACTGTTTTGCTTATAAATTGAGCTAGAAAAAATAAAATTGAATGATTCTTATTGAATTTTAAAATAGACTTCCATACCTATATTTTATATGAAGAAACCATGTCTTAAATCTGTTTCTAAATAGGCCATATTTCAGCTTGAATTTTGGAACAGTTTGCTGCCCAGTCACTAGGAGTAGACCTTAGTGTTTTGTAAATATCTGAAAATATACAAATGATATCAAGATGATTTGTGATGTTTTAGAAACTAGAAATATAGTGAAACAAGTTTCTAGAAGACCATTTTTTCAGAAAATGCCTTTTGATATGTCAAAAACTGCTTACAAGTCAAACTCAGAAAACTGCCTATGATTGTTCATGACTCGTGACTCTTGTCACGACTTGTGACATGTGTTACTCGTGAAGTTTACTCCTTTTCATGAAGTTTGACACCCCTCACAACTCGTGACACTTTCCTACTTCACCCAAACATGATTTTTAAGCCTTATAGTGTCCCCAAAGCTAGTCTAAAACCTTTTCATTAACTTTAAAGCATTTTAAGTATAAAATAAGGATAAGTTGTGACACTAAACATGATTAAATGAAATATTATATGAGAATAAAATTAGTAAATGTATACTAATGATTATACACATGCGATTTTGGCTTTGCCCAAAAATATTGCACATTGATATTCCTTTACAATGACATGAGAATACTATGACATAACCTAATGACAATAAGATGATAGTTGCAAGGTTATAAGTTTAAGTTGATAGAGTTGGGAAATTGCCTTTTTAAGCTTAATCATAAGACCGTAGAAGTTAAGTTATGCCTAAAGTCATAATGGAAAGTAGTGATTAGCCTTGATATAGAGAAACATGCTTGTATTTTTGCTTATGCCATGTATTTTACTATGTAAACCTCATACCCACAAGTAGTGTGCTGGCATATAAGATGGGATAATATTGCATAAACATACCCGATGGTAAGATAATATAAGATAAAATGTGCAAGTATGATGCTTTGATACATATATGATCACGTTAGGGTATATAACCTGTGGTCTATGATCTAATAAACTATAAAAGTAAACTAAGGGCATAATTAAGAACAAGTGTTGACCTAAGGATGTAATTAGCGTATTCATCTTATTATATTGTTCATAGCTACTTAATTATTGTTTAAGTGATTATGTGTTAATATGAATGACTATGATATGGTATGGAAGCTACTCCCGGTGAACAACAACAAGGTATGTCATTGAGAACTCTTGATGAGGTAGATAAATACAATATCTATTGTTGATGTATCTATGTCAATTGTTAATGTATCCAGGTTATGATAAGGGGTCTAACTTAATATGTGAACATGTATAAATAGCAAAATTACGTATTGCCATGATTCAAGTTGCATTTAAATGTTTATGGATATGCATTTAACGTTATGAAGACTTTTAGTAGAAAGATCCATATTTTCATATTGCTTTATGGAAGCCATGCATATTACTATTTATGATGAGATAAATCAATGAAAGGTTATGTTTTATTACGTTTGCATAATCATGCAACTATTATGATATGAATGAATGAAATTTGATGCAACTATGTGATCACATGATAACATCCATATATACTAGAGCCTATAGCTCAATATGGAAATATGATTAGAATGATATGAATTCTTTTATGAAATGAGGCTTTTCAGCCAAATGATGTATTAAGTAAAGAATAACATGTTAAATCAAAGAGGTTCTTAAAGTGGTTAAGCCTGCGGGTCTTAGTTCAGTTGTGGATTAGATAGGCATGTCTAAAGGGATATAGTTACAGTTGCCATAGTTAACCTCATTTGGGTCTTGTTCCTTAATGAAACCATTATTCGACCCCTTTTGGGTCCATGGTTTGTTCCTTGCTGGAACCATTGTTTGACCCCATTTGGGTCTATTGTCTGATGTCTTTAGATATCCATAGTTTGATACCTTCGGGTATCCATTGCTCCTGTTATCCACCCTTTGAACTAGTGCTTAGGCCGGCTATTAAAGATAATAAAAATGTGAATAAAATAAAGTAATACATGCATCGATTTCTTCATTTCTTTAATGTACGCATGAGGAAAGAATTACTGTATTATTGTCTTAAGTTTCCCTTGGTTGTAAAACTATCTCAATTAAATGAAATGCTATGTTCAATATGATATGATTTTATTATCTTACATCTGTTATGAGAAAGGTTTCCGTGGGTGTGTCGGTGCAAGCTAGTCCTACCAATGGATTCCACAGTGAATAAATTGGCCACAAGCATATAATATTATATTAAAAGTTATACGAACTGTAGTATGCATAATGATCTTAATGTATGTGGAAGTTATTACTAGTTTGTATATGGTATGAAGACTTTGTCTATTATTCATGATATGTAATACCTGTTTGTTTAAATGACTTGCAAACCCGTTAGTATTTATATGATTATTTAAACATGTATATGAACATATATATGATTATGATATAAGCCAAAGTGTAAAACATGATATAATATGATGTGATATGATGTTTATATTACAATGACAAGATAGCATTAAGGGATAAGCAGGTATGAACCTAAATTAAGAATTGTATAAAGAAATATGAAGAAATCATGTTTAATAATTGTTCTATGGTTGTTACACAGTATAAGCACTCCCGTGTGCATATATTTAATGTTGAATGCATAACTTATGTAACAATGTGATAAATGCACTAAGTTAAAGTTTTGTACTATTAACTGCTATGATGTCTAGACTCATGAATAAAAGGACTATAAGGTGCATTAACTAGGCTAGTTAAGTTAAAAAGGAAAGTATATGATGATAGTGAAATGCCAAGTATTAATGAACAAAATAATTTTAAGTAATATTATAGATTATGATAACAGGGTATTTATTGTGTAAGGATTGAGACCTCCCCCGTAGGCCCATTGAGAAATAATTCATAGGATATATATATATATATATATATATATATATATATATATATATATATATATATATATATATATATATATATCCCATGTTATAGTGGATGTTGTGTAGGATAAGATATAATATGTATGAGGATTGTCTTTAGAATTTTTTTCCCCACTACGCTTTATAGCTTAGCATGAGTTTATTTATCCTTGTAGGTTTTAGGATGAGCTCCTGTGGATTGATAGCTAGTGTCTAGTCAACTAGTGAAGAGAAGATTGGGTAAACTACAATTGCCTTTGAGGATTTTATTATGTATTGTTGGCCAATTATGTTAGGCCTTCTTAGTTATGTGTATGATTTAATTATTGTGGCATGTAATCATGGCCTGTGTTATTATTATTATTAGTATTTTCATCTGATGTCTATTAGGTATGATGATGATTGGTGATTATGCATGGTTAGTGGATTAGGGTGTTACACACACACATTCCAATTAAGATATTATATGATTTCATGTTACTTGCCTAAACTGTTACATCAACATTTACATGGTGTTATTTTACATAATATAGTCCTTACATGTATTATTTAAGCTTGATACCAAAATTTTTCATTTAGATTTATTTACAACAAAGTTAGTTCAACTAACAAAATCTTCACAAGGCCCCAAAGATAAAGCTGTGGCCATCTGTAGTTGTCCAAACTCTAAGCCTGCCTAACAAAACCTACACGAGGAAAAAGAAATCCACCTTTCTAAGCATAAAGCTTAGTAGGGAAATAATTATGCATGATAACAACTACTTATAGCAGTCATTTAACATCCATAAGCATATGAAGCAAGATCATAACAACAGAAAAACATACATATTATAAAATAAATAAATAAACAAATAGATAAATACATACATTAATAAAGTTAGTATATATATTACTCATGAGAATCTTATTATCAATATTATCATAATAGAGTGTAACTAGTGCAAAAATAAAAGACAAATCATATATCATATTGCTTGCTAACTCTTATAGTCGTGGGTAATGAGAACAAAATAGAAGATACTTGTGTTGAGTATCACTAGCATACACCAAAAAGGTATAAGTAGAGGAGGCATGAACCTCAAATGCATCCCATGTTAAAAAATGTTGTAACACTAAATTAGAAAATAAATGAGACATAATCTCTATGTTAGAAGACACCATCGTGTCAAAAAAGTAGTTGTAGACCTTATAGGCATGCCTATTTACCTACAATTAAGATTTAGTAGGCCAAAATCAAATATTTGAACAATTATACTAACCTATCGTAGACATATTGCTAGAGGAAGGATTCATAATATTCAAACTAAATCGAACATGTTTACATTAGTGTGCAAAGCATTAATTATGTATCAAATTGAATATACATATATTATGTATTCACACTTGTAATATTATACATTTATGGATTGTACGTATTCATATGTTTATCCATGTTCATATACGTATGCCCTCAATTGTAGTCATAAAATCTAGTTGCTTTGTTACACAAACATAACATTGAAGTGTAAACCTAATAATAGCATAAACTAAGTCATATGCATCCAAGTTCTAATGGCTAGGTTTAATTCATACTTATTTTTAATTATTAATTAATTTATTTTATGCATTTCATGACAAATAATATCTCTATTTTTATGTTTAAAATACTCTAAAAGTGTTTGGGAAAGTTTGGGTGAGTTTTAGTGCCAATTTGGTCCATAAAAATCAAGTATAGCTTGGAATAGGGGAGGGACATAGCTGAGACAAATTATTATCAGCCATGTTTAATGCTTTTGGTTGGTCTAGAATGGTTACACACAATAGAGGCTAAATAGTCTCTATGGTTTGTACCCATTATGCCAAGAATTTTTCAGGCAGATTTCTAGGCTCAAATTGTTCACCTATTTTGACCTAGTAAACATCCTTTTCTACAAAAACATTATCTAGAAATTTGTTCCTCTATGTTTATAGTTTCCATATCATCAAAAATCATGTCATTTGGACTCATATCCTAGGACATATTCACTAAACACTGAAGACTGGTCTAAAATCGGGACAACATCAATTTAGTAAAAGTATGTCAAATTTAAAGGGACCTAGGGACAAAACTAGGAAACATTTTCTTCTACAAAGGTTCTGGTATATGTCTTAAGTTTAATCTAAAATTTGAATCACCCAATTTTGAGGTATATAGCCCAAGTTATAGCAATTCTCAAACATCTAGCTTTGGCTTTATCAAGCAAGACCAAAGCATTAATACAACCAAATCAACTGAAACACCATCCACACACCTCAAAAATTCCTCCAAGGCTAATCCCTCACTCAAATCCACCGACACTTGTAAACAAGGAAATCAAGAATTCCCATACCTTACCTAAGCTTGTTTAAATGGCTTTAAGCTTTCTCCTTCCCTTTCCCTTTAATCTTTCCTTCAACTAGAATGTAAAACACAACTCAAATTAACATATACAATATGTACCCAAATCCACTTTTATGTACTAATTAGAATAAATAAGGAGAAGAATTTTTGCCTACTCTAATGCAACCTTACCCATTTTTGCTACTTTAATTAATGTTATTTTTTTTTCACCTTAATAGTTCCTAACAGACTTGGGTTTTGGTAACAAACATTTAGATAGATTTAAACAAGAAATGAGAGCAAGAATGAGAGGAATAGGGTGACAATAGCCTTAGATCACATTTTCTCTCCTTTTCCTTATTAGTAGCCGATCTCATTCCTGAGGGTAGATAACTGCTCAAGACTCTTTTATGCTTCTAGAAGTCTAGATGTCATACTTTCATCGGCTTCATAAGAAAAATCTTCACTTAATATTCTTTTACTCACTTGTTAATATTTTAATCTCAATTTAACATTTGATACTACCTTCCATTTCAATTTAGTCCCTAATAATACACACACACACATAAAAATACACATACATACTTAATTCATTAATCTCACAATATAGTAAGACATCCATATTCGAAACAAATTAATAAATACCTATTAAGTCCCTATAACTACCAGGTTATATTTTAGGGCACTACAGGTTTACTTTGTAATTTTAACTCTATGTTTATTCATCCATTACATGTATTTCATAGCATGCTATAACCCTATAAACATGTTTAAAGTGTCATAAAAGTGTTCAAGATCATTCAGATAAGTTTGGAGGCATAAAAATCAAGTATAGTTTGGAATCAGCGAGGGCCATAGCTGAGAAAAAATGGTTCCATCTGGTACAATTGCTTCTTTTTGATCCATAATGCTTTGTCATTGCTAAGACAAAAGTGTATCGGCTGTGACGATACAATATGCACATAATTCAGTAGGTAGACTCCTATATTCAACTTGAACACAAATTTTGACTTAGATAACGAGGTTTTTAGGGAAATATTCATCTAGACATTTGTTACTCTATGTCTCTAGTTTATAAACAATTAAAAATCATGCCATTTGGAAATATACATAGATAGATATCCCAAATTTAGTCCAGACTATCCTAGTTGACAAGGCAGCAACTATCACAACAATTCAAACTAAATTTTGAGAATTTTAGAGGTAGAATCAAGTTCAAACTTCTTCATAAGAATTTTAAATATATGTGTCAAGTTTATTATTCATTAGAATCACTCTAATTAGTGGTCTATAACTCCATTTATACCCTAAACAAGGTTGATAGGTCGAGTGGATCCTATGACAACTTTTCAACTTTAACTTCTTTTCTCTACAATTCAACTCATATCCATGGCTGAACCTTTTTAACACATTTCCACTTTAATTAATAAGTTAAAACAACATTTTAATCAATTTATACACCACAAGAGCACACATAACAAGATTAAGCTTTCCCATACCTCTTTATGCACAAAAATCCTCTTCACTCCTTATTAGCCTCCTTTCCCTTCTCCTTAGTTGAACTATCTTCTGCAATCATAGCTTACACTTATTATACTCCATTTTATCTTACTTAAATCAAGTTATAGAGATTTGAAAGTTGGAAGAAGAAGAAGTAGCAGAAGAAACTTACCTTAAACTTTCTTAATCCTTAAATTGTCTTCCCTTTTAATCAAATTCTTTAGCCATATGAGAAGTGGAAATTGTAGAAGATAGCAAGAATTGGTGAAAGAAGGCTGGAAAAAAAATATCCCTAAATGGTTGACCGTCCAAATCCAAGTCAAAACCCAATTTTTAATCCTTCTAAAAGGATTAATGTCAGCTCTTAATTGGCCATCCCTTTTTAATTTTTTATATATTTACCAATTGTCCCTAAATTTTTCTCTTATCACTTAATTTCATAAAACTCTTATCTCAAATACATATTAACCCATAAATTATACTTTTTATACATTTACATCTTAATTTAAATAAATTATCGAATCATCCTTCAAAAACATTATTAATACCGGTTATATCTTGGATCATTCACTAACTTACATAATCATTATTATTCACTTTGTATATACCATGAACACATTATATCCCTACTAGGGTATAGTTTGGGGCCTTACAGAGGTGTTGTTGAAGGTGGAGGTGGGCTGGGCTGGCTGTGTTATTCAGTAGCGCCCCTATCACCCTTACCTATTGAGGCATTGGTTTCTGCTACCTCTTCGATCTTTATACCCTTTCTAGAATCGGAAGCCATTCTTTAAACTATAAAATAATGGACAGGTATCGATTAATTCTCAAAATCAACTTATAAATAATCATTCAATTACGGCTTTTATATGTAATTCGAATCACCCAAACTTATGTAAACTCCAATCTTAGGACTGCCTAAACCATACTTTGATACCACAAAATGTAATATCGTATACTTTTTTGGATCCAATTATTATCACATTGTAATCAGATTATTAATTGGACATTCATTTGTGTTGTTATTACTTGTTTCTTATATCATTTTCATGCAAATCGGTTTAGGTTCATACATCAGTTCATTGGTCCATTATGTGTTAATTTGATTATCGTCATAAAGTCATCATTCATTTGGTAAAAAAATTACTATTCATTTGGTAAAAATATCAGCAGTATAATGGCTATAATTTTAACCTATCCCTTCTGTAAAAGTTCAGAAATACACTACCAATATTCAACCTCTAACTCCAATACTCCAAGCAATAACAAAGACACTTTTATAATTCATCAAAGACATCACGATCATAAGCCATCATCACATGCACATACATATATACTCATGCCTTACTTTACCATTCCATTAAGTATATATATACATGCCATAACAAATTTGTACCATAAGTCACAATACATATACATATCCCTTATCTTAATTAACATGCATATAGAAGGTAATAAGTATTGTCTTAATCAAGCTTCTTTCCTTAATTTTCTTTGCATCCACAGCTCGATTACTTGTCCCTACACGTAACAAACAACTATGTGCTGAGCATAAAGCCTAATGGTGGGTACTCGACTAAGAAATTTCACTAAAAATATACTAATTCTAAATTAATTTTTAGTTTTAATATTTTTCTTTAATTAATTACTTTATTTATCACAGTTCCTCATTTTCACATTAAAATTTTCACACTTTTTACTAACATCCATAACTTAGAGTGAAATTACATTTTTACCCCTAATAATCAAAACTTTTGACAAAGTTACATTTACATCCCTATATTTTGTCAAAATTATATCTAGGTTCCATCTATTATCAAAATTACCTTTAGGTCCCTACAGTTCCATCTTTTGCCATAATTACTTTTTATCCCTAATTTCTCATTTTTAAGCATGTTTCATCATACTTTTACATTTTTGTTACCATACAAAATTTCCTAGTATTTATTTGTGTGTATTTGAATGTTTTTGTAGGCATTTTTGAGTAAGGATGAATTTTGTTGATTTATTGGATGAAAGAAGAATCAAAAAAAGGAAAGAAAGATGAGAAGAAAAGAGAAGAGAGACGAGTTGTGCCACATAGGATGACTCTTAATAGGGAGGAGCAGTAAAAAGATAGAAAGAAAGGAGGGACGAGTCATGCCACATGGGCTGACTTGCTAATAAAAAGAAAGAGGGGATGAGTCTGACAATAGGGGATGATTCATGATAGGGACTAAAGTGGGATGACTCGACACAATAGGATGAGTGGCAAAGGCAAGAGCAAAGCTAGGACGACTCGCTCCATAAGGCACGAGTCATGACAGAGGCCAAGATGGGATGACTCAGCACATATGGCACAAGTCGGCCCAGGCACCCATTCCCAACCAATATGACTTTTTATCCCACCTTTTCACAACCATCAAGCTTCTCCTTCAAACATTTTAATGGTAGCTTTTCACACTTACACCTATTTTTAAGAGGCATAGATAGGGGTGTAAACTTGTCAATAAATTGAGAGAATTGAGACAAAATTAGGGATGGAAAAAAAATCACTAGATGACTAAGAGGCAACATTAAAGAATAAGAGAAAATTCAAGAGGTTAAGTCAAATTGAAGTTCATTTCTAAAGAAGATTGAATGATTCATCTACATCATCTCTTCATCTCTTCTATTACTTAATTTTTTGATGTTTTATATTACATTGTTGTAATCATTTAATATGCATTTTGGCTAAAGTCTCTATGTATTAGGGTTGCAAAAATGGAATTATCTTAAGAACTATATTTATTTGTTAATACACGATTGATTTAGACTTAATTGAGTGTTTGATTATGTTATATATACTTGATCACTATATGTAACTTATTAATCAAATTGTTCACAATGAGAATTGGGGAATTTTGGTGGAAATACAATTGATTCTGCTTAAAGATTTGGAAATTACTTAGAGATAAGGATTTCACTTTGAGGGACTAAAGAATTGACATAAAACTTAATGGTTTTTATTTATCTCCATAATTACATGAGAATGCTTATAGACTTTAAATAAGAATACCTTTAATTGACAATGAGAGTTGCTTTTAAAGATCTTTGGTAAAATTCTACAATCAATTTATATATGAATGTGTTTATCAATGACTATAGTTCTTAATTGATTTCTGTTGCAATTATAATACATTTAAATTAAAATTTGGTTTTCATTGAACAATTTAATTAGAATACAATTTTATAGTATTTAGGATAGTTATAATAAATTAAATTCATTTTAATTATTGCCTTTCCATTTAAGTAGCTATTCGATTAATATAACATTACTCCAAGATTTCTTATGTTTGACACCCTTTTTACTCTATACTAAGTCTTAGAGACTAGGTCATATCATTTGCCCCGTATCAAATTTTGGTGTAATTGTCGGGGAGAATTGTTTTGAATTTTTATTAATTGAGGATAGTAAAAGGTTGTTTTAGGCTTTTATTTTAGTTTTTCTTATATAAATAGTTATTGTGTGATACTTGTTTTAAGTTTTGAGTGTATGTGACATTGTAGAAATTTAGGTGATATTTTGCAATTTGATCCAAAAATTGAAAGAACTCTACGTGTTTTACGCAGGGAATAGAGAGAAAGACAAGCAGAGGAATAAAGGTTGAGATAAGAGGAACAACAATTGGGAAGGATGGATGAATAAAAAAGTAGAACGTTGGGAGATTTTTCCATGTCGGACATTACATATGGTTTTGGGGGAATACTGGCTCGAACTATTGCAAATAATAATTTTGAAATCAAGCCAAGCATTATCCAAATAGTACAAAATAATCAATTTAGAGGATTGCAAGGAGAGGACCTTCATTCCAATATTTTGACTTTCCTTAATATTTGTGCAACATTCAAAATTAATAGGGTAACTGATGATGTAATAAGACTTACGCTTTTCCAATTTTTTGTTAAAGAGAAAGCACAACTTTGGCTTTCAAGTTTGCCAAGTGAATTAATCACTACTTGTGACTAATTGAAGCAAGCATTTTTACTTAAGTACTTTCCCCCACATAAGGTAGCAAAGTTTCAAAATGAGATCACTACTTTCAAACAATACCCAAATGAAACTATTTATGCTGCTTAGGAGAGGTTTAAAGAACTTCAAAGGTAATGTCCACACCATGGATTACCTGAGTGGATGATCCTTCATATTATTTATAATGGGTTGACGGATGGCAACATAAATATTGTCAATGCAGCCTCAAGTAGAAAATGGTTAGAGAAAACAACAAAAGAGGCTGTAGTTTTGCTTGAGGAACTTATACCTCAAGGATATATGGGTGATGAACCATCGATGTCAAAGGCAAAAGGAATTTTAGAACTTGACGCTATCAACTTATTGAATGCAAAGGTAAATGCTTTCTCAAAAATGGTAAGTAAAACTCAAATTAATTCTTTGGAATGTGTTAACTTTGTATGTGACTTATGTGGTAGGTCGCATTCATATTCACAAGGTAATTTAAGTTCTAATGAGAATGTGAGTTATGTGCAAGGAGCTTTTAATCACATGATAGGGCAAAATTCAAATTGTTTTGATCCTTAATGGAGGAAACATCCTGGATTTTCATGGTCCATACTATCTTCTCAATTAAACCCCCCAACTAACTTGACTACCAACCATTACATCCACCAGGATTTCCTGCAAAACAACCATTTAACCCTCAATAACCCAAATCTAAACTTGAAAACCTAAAGGAACAATTCATTAGTGTAACATCCTACATTCATTCATTAATCCATACAATATAAGTTTTCATAATGGCATTTCGCGCTTACTCTAGTTAATTATTCTTTAATTTTTTAACTGTTTAATGTCTAGGTTATTAACAATTAATTCTTAAGATAAACTTTCAATTACTAGTTCTCGCTACCGTTTTTAATTGTCCATTATTGTTCAATTTGGTTTATGTCGTAACTTTATTATTGATTCAATTAAATTATTATTCCTAATAAGTGTGAAATTTAGTATGTTTTTAGTATGCTTAGTAAGTTAATTTAGTAATATTTAGGTTAATTCAATTTTTAATTTTCTAAATTTGGAATTTGAGGTTTTAATTGAGAAATTTGATGCTTTTAGGTGCTTATTTGAAGAAAAGAGGAGTTTGCAGGGGCTAAAGTGTCATTATAAGAAAATTATAATTTAGCAACGAAAATTAGCAATGGAAATGTCAATTTTTCGTTGCTAATCAAAAATAGCAACGAAAATTTCAGTTGCTAATTCGGTAGTTGCTATTTTTAGCATCAAAATTTATTCCGTTGCTAAATTTAGCAACGAAATATAAATTTTCATTACTAAATTAGCAACGGAATTTTTAGAATTTTTTGCTAAAATAGCAACGAAATTTTAGAATCCATTGCTAAATTCACCCATAAGTAAAAAAAAATTAATGACGATCCTGCGTCGCTAATCCATCGCTAGAATTTATTATAATTTTTAATACCAAAAACCTATGAATGATAGGAAAGAAAGTTGAGAGATTGCATGCCTAGAAGAGCCACTAAATGCCAAAAATATATGATTACAAGGCAATGTAATGTAAATCAAAAATCAGCTGTAAGAAAGAATCAATGACATGACATTCAAGCATATTTCAATAATCTAAAGCTGGGTTTTGCTCATAGAAATTTCCACAAAAATTTGAGGATTGTTTACTAAATGGATGAACAAATCTGGATTTAAATGCTCTTGTCTAGATTGCAGTTGAATTTAGTTCTTGATTTTCAAGCATAGTCTATTTCATTTGACATATATTCTTTCAAAGGTGATGCTTAATCAGCAAAAGTTTTATTTCAAACCAATCTAAATGTTCTAAGAAAAATGGATTAAGGGTATAAAAAGAGCCAAGGATTTCGTATTCTGAGAACTGCAAAAACTCCAATAGTTGAGCAAAATACCCGAAAGCCCTTAGCATTTCGATAATAGATAATACATATTCTAACACTTTATAGGGTGTGTTTTTACATTGAACAACATTATAATCACTCTAGTTTCCAATTAATAAAATAGTTTACAGGACTGGTAATAGGAGCAAAATAATTAATCTAGCAATGATAGTTTAGAGGAATACCTTTAGATAGACATCCCCAAGTGTTATTATGCAATGATAGCAATGAGGTAAACAAAGAAGAGGCAGTAACACTATGCAATTCAGGTATTGCAAGTTTCTGTAAATACCCAATAAATTCAATTATATATTTTCACTATTATTAAAGGAAATACAAAACATGCAAGGTACTCGAGATAAGGACACCCATATTAATTCATGAAAACATGCAACATCAAGCATGCCTCAACTTATCCAAAGGTTTTAAAATATGGAAAATTATATGGTCAATTGTCAGGCCAGGTTCCATATTTTGGAATTAGAAGATTCTATAGTCATTGCTATAAAGTTAGAGAGAGCACATGTAACACGGGAAGTAAATGGAGCACAAATCCTAGAAAGGCCACATAACAAGATTAATGGCCCATGCTTTCTGGGCATTTAGCAAGCTTAATAATCCATATATAATCTGAGAACTAAAAAATATGAAGCAGAGTAACAAAACTCACATAAGTATTTTCTAATTGCATATCAGCAGATTGCTTCAACTTTGCAGGGTAATCCAAGTCTTCATCAGACGAAATGAAATTAGCAATCTGTAAAAGAAATAATCAAATCAGCTCCATTTATTGTAAACTCTTACCCACTTAATAGAGAAATAGTAATACCAGACCCATACTTTGAATTCCTAAAACTTATCTAAAGCTGAGTCAAATATCCATCACTCATGGCATCCATATAATAAGGTTTTTCTTCTGACAGTAAAAGTACCTCCATTAGATATGCACATCCAGATCTAGATGATCTTCTTTCAATTTTCTCCAGTATGGGCTTGAGCTGTAATACTTATTTGTTAGTTACCTCCATATTACAGATATTAAGTGAGAAATCATAAATTTACTATCACATAAATTATAATTTTTCTACCTATTCTTTTAAAATCCTATGATTGCTCTAGTAAAGAATATGTTGTTGAACATTGTGCATCCAAACCAAAGGAAAAGCAAATCTAGGTACTACCTCACTTGCAACTACCTTAAATCAAATATAGATAATAGATGCCTCTACACCTTCAAAAACAAATGACTTGTTGCCACTAGTACTCCTTATTGCTATCTGAACTTGATGAAAGAAACAGAGAAGTGATCATGACTCCGAGCAAAACGTGTGCATGTGGATCAAAGTGCTCATATATCTTTTCTGTTCACTGGTATACTTCACCTGAGAAGCAGCACTTTTTAGAATAGAAACCACCTGAGAATGCATCATGCCTAAGGCCCAATACTGTCAGAAAACAATTTTGGTAAAAATTTTTGGAAGTGGGAACAAAACTGGCTAATTACATGACAAGTGCTCATGGATAATGTTGATGTTCATGATCCATATACCAAAATCAACACAACTTATGGAGTTTTTTGCATCAGTAGTTTACCTGAAGCTCTCAAAATTTGAGCAAATAAACACTAAATTCTGCATACTGTGGATTGCTTTAGACATGCATAAGGTAGAGATAAGAAAATCAATATTCAAATATTAAAAAAAAAGAAGAAAAGAAAGAAATATATGATATTATCCCAAGAAAATGACAACATCCATTATTATTCAATAAATTGCAAACAGTAATATCATAGGCTTAAGTTAAATACACGAAACAATGTTATTCACTTACGATATACACTCATCAACAGAGTACATAGTCAAATGATCAATATAAACAACTTATGTCCACTAACTATCTCTTGGGATGGAACTGTAAGTCCACTTCAAGGGAATGAAATCTCTTTTGCAGGACAATTCTTAAACATCAACCATACAAAAGAATTTGAAGTCATGTAGCTAATTAGAATTAAACATAGTTAATTAGCTTTTTGGGACATGACCTATTAAGATATATTTTTGTTAATAAATTTTGCTATCTTTTAGCTTAACTAAATGATAAAGCAAGTAAAGAAAATAACCTTTTACAGGACAGAGGCAACACTCCCTTTTAACATTAGGTGTTTTGCATGTTTTGCAAACCCACGAAGTGAAGTCACGAACATTTCTTGCCCCATGGCATTCTTGATGAATAGCTATCTAACACCTGATATAAAAGATAAACAATCAATTTTGCAATTAAACAACATATGCACGCCTACCTAAAAAAATCTTGTTTATTAGAGCAAGAAGTGGTAGAAGTCTCTCTCTCTCTCTCTTCTTCCATATTCTTCAAATTGATGATGAGAAGCCAATATCGAGTGCTCAGATTTCATACACCCAAGAAAAATATAAAAGCAGGAAATTCCTAAAAAGCAACAATTCAAGGCACATTTCAAAGGAATTTACAGCATAAACAAACAAATACATATTGCATTTGCATAGCATTGCAACTTACAAAAAAGAAAAATGGAATACTTTAAAAATTAGGAATGTACTTATTTTCTGTTTTAGGGTAGATATCACCTAATCACTTTAATGTCACTAGACTTTATTGAAATAAAGAGAAAATGGCAAACACGGTATCTGGTCCATGAAGTCTCTTTTATTGATAAAGACTAGAAAGATATAGTTTAAAAAGACCTAGCTATCAAATGAAGTAACAATGAAAGATTTAGAATAATAACCTATTGAAATAAGGAAAGGTGTTCACTTGAAGGTTGATTTTGAGGGTTTTGTCAAGGGCGCTTTGTATATGAACTTCTTTAAGTAAAATGTGGTATAGTGCATAACGCGCACAAAACTAAGTACCATAAGGAGCAACCTAATAATCTTAAACCCATATGCTAGTTGTCATGTCCTATAAAGTTGGGTTATGGTATGTAATCTATCATAGTAAATGATTTTTCCCATTATCACATGCTAATACTCCGTTGCAATGACATGATGTAATATGATATAATTTATGGCAAATAGAGGGTAGTGGTAAGGTTACATGTTTAAGCTAAGAAGGGGTATCATGCAATGCACTTAATCATGAACGATAAGAGTGGGTTATACTCCAAGTCATAATGGAAAATAATAATTAGCCTAGATGTAAGGGAAAGCTACTTGCCTACCTATTTATGTCCTATGACTTAAATAGAGAAACCCAGTCTGCAAGTAGTGTGCTACTCGCAAGATGAAAATACTTTTGAATATCTTACATGGGTATAATATGTTATATGATGAAAAATGATTAATAAGCTATTAAAGCATGCATGATGGGGTTAAGGTAGATAACCTGTTGTCCATGTTCTAATAGACTATAAAAGTGAACTAAAAGATGAAAGTTATACTAGTGTCAATCTTAATTCAAAAGAGAACCTACACATATTCTTATATGGATCATAATTGTATGAGTATTGTTTAAAGTAATTATTCATTGATGGGAGTTATGATGCAATGAAAGCTACTCATGGAAAATAACAACAAGGTATGCAATTAAGAGTTATTTATGAGTTATGTAAGTTTATATGGTATAATTGATTCAACCATGCTTTGATGAGTAGTCTATGTCATAAGATGAACCAATATGAGAACCCCAAATGTATGAATTGCTATGATTATATGTATGGACATGCATATAATGTTAGGAAGACTTTTAATTACAATAACTACACTTTTACAGTTATTTTATTGACTTCATGCATAATGCTAGGTATGATAAGATTAACCAATGAAAGTAATACTTTATTGTGTTTGCATTATCATGTAAATTACTATGATATGTATGAAGGATGTGTATGTGGCTATGTGATTACATAATCTACAACAATGTATATTGGAGCCTATTGCTCAACATTGATATATGACAAGAATAATATGCACTCTATTATGAAATGTGGCTTTAAGACAAATGACGTACTAAGTAAAGAAGAATATGTTGAATCTGAATATGCTTAAGAATGGTAAAGCCTACGGGTCTTAGTTCAGTTGTGGATTAGATAGGCATGCCTGGAGGGATATAGTCGCAGCTGCCATAGTTGACCCTGTTTGGGTCTTCTTCCTTAATGGAACAATCGTTTGACCCCGTTTGGGTCCATAGTTTGTTCTTTGCTGGAACCATTGCTTGACCCCGTTTAGGTCAATAGTTTGTTCCTTGCTGGAACCATTGTTTGACCCTATTTGGGTCCATTATTTGATATCTTCGGATATCCATAGTTTTATACCTTTGGGTATCTGTTGCTCCCGTTATCCACCCCTTTGAACTAGTACTTAGGCAGGCTATTAAAGATGATAAAATGTACATAAGATAAAGGAAAACATGCATTAATTTCTTCACTTACGTAATGCAAGTATGATGAATGGCCTATTACATTACTTATCATGATTTCTTTTGGCTATAAATTGATTTAATGAAATGAAATTATTGAAATTTATATATATATATGAGACTTAAATTTCCATGCTATGAAAGAATGCACACAATATTATAATAAGAACTGTTTGGGCTATAGCATATACAATGAATTTCATCAGCATTGGGATTTGTGAACGTATGCAAGTAATAACTGGACCTTCACGGTAATCATGACATGTGAAACTATTCTCTGTGATTGCATGCAAGGCTGATTAATCAATACCTATATGTGTTTACACCTATTTTTGCACTCTAATAACTATGATATAAGCCAAAGGACGGTGTATGACATTATATGATGTTGGTTGATTTTTAGTTGCCATAATAGGACAGTATTAAGGAATACATGGTTGTGAACGGAAGTTGTGAGTTATAATTGTATTTCATAACTATGATTGTAATGATATATACGAAGTAATCATGCCTAGTGACCTATTTTATAGAAGCTACCTGACTCATGCACTTCTTATGCTGTGAAAAAACATTAAATGCATATTTTATGTAACTAATGGGATTAAATAGGCATATTTTATATAACTAATGGGATTAAATGCATATGATTGGAGGTTGTACCATCAGTAATAACGAGCTCAGAGTTCATGAATGAAAGGATTAAGAAGTCTATAAATTATTCTAGTTATCAAGAAAGAGTTTTAATTATCAAAGTAAATTGAAAAGCCTTTGGGAACTAGCCAAATTCATGCCGTGCTTTACACGTATGTAAGTATATTAGTATTGTTAAGTTGAAGATCCCTTTGAAATATTCATTATGAAATAATGAATATTGTAGGCATATGTTTACTTTATTTATGAAGGATGTAGTGTATTAATGATAATTTGGTAAGATCTTGTCTATAGAGTTTTGTTCCCTTCTAAGCGTTGTGGAGAAGCTCTTTTTTTATTTGATAGCTACCGCAGCTTGACCATAATCAAAGAGAGGATCGGGCCGACTGTAGTTATGTTGAGGATTCCATTATGTATTGTTGGCCAATTATGTTAGGTCCTCCTATTTATAAGTTTGATTTATTGTGGCATGTAATCCGGGCCTATGTTATTATTATTATTAGTATTTATGCATGATCTCTATTAGAGTTGATAATTTGGATTGATGGTGATTGATGATGATTGATTATTATCCATGGTTAGTAGTTAGGGTGTTATAGTTAGTGGTATCAGAGCCCAGATTGAGTCATTTATGGGAAATAAGGAATTAAGGTATTGTTCTGGAAGATTATGATGATATTGGTTTAGACCATGATGTTATTGTTAACGACATACATTTTGATGATTATGTTAGGTGTTTGACCTATGATTTATATATATATTGGATCATTAGTAAGATTTTGGCAGAGATTGTGAGATGATATCTGAAGAACACTTGATTCCTGGCATAAATGATGATGCAAGATTTTAAGGTTATTAAGATATTCATGATATGAAATACAACAAGTATAAGAGTATCTGGATTAGAGATAGATACAAATGATTATATATGAATACTTTATTGTGGATATAGAGAATGCTTATGGTTATAGTTGTTTATATCTAAAGCACAGTTAAGAAATTTTAGCAATAAAGATAAATCTACTAGTTTTGAATTTCGAGGACGAAATTCTTTTAAAGAGGAGAGATTTGTAAGGACCCAACCATTGCCCTAATTAAATTATGGTAAATTAATTAGGATTAAGGTTTAATAAGGCAAATTAGATTATTCTATATTATTAAAGTTAAGTCATATAAAGGGTATATTGGTAATCATGCATATGGGTATTGGAGTGTAGCTAAAATACTAAAGAAGAATGCAATTGAATTAAATAAGAAGCTTAGGGTTAAAACGTTAAGAACATAAGTTTTAAGGGTTAAAAATGTATAAGGGCAATCTTAGAATTTCTTGAGTAAGATATTTAGCCCACTCACTCTTTTAAGGCTCCCTAGGGAAGCTGGAGATCGAGACAAGGGCAGAGAAGTTTAGGGTTTGTGAGCAGCATCTAAAAAGGTAATGCTTCTCCTTGTTGACCTCTCTCTCTACATTTCTTTTCTTGGTTTGATTTCTAGTTTTGAAGGATTAAGAGACCCTATTGTGCCTTTATGTGTTAGGGAAAAAATAAAATTAGTAGTAAGAGAGTTGGATCAAGATTAGCTAAGGAAGATTGAGCTTCAAACCAGGTATGAGAATTAGGTTTACGTTTTCCTGGATTTAATTCCAAAGTTTTGCTTTTCTTGTGTGTTTGTCCTCCTTGATGAGGTTAAGGATTAGATGTTAGAAATATTGATAAGATTAAGAGGTTTAAAAACTCAATGAGTATGATTGTGGGTAGGATGGGATTTTTTTTTGAGCTTGGGTAGTCGATCTACAGTATCGGGACTATATTACACTAGGCACGCCCACACATGAGTTTCCTTCTCCAAGTGCGTGGCCGTGCATAGCCTTCTGTCCATTGTTCTCTTCAACACGTGGCCACGCAAAAGCTTTCTCCTCCCAACACACGGCACGACCATGCATAAATGTCTCTTCCCCAATGCACGACAGTGTACTTCCTCTCTTTTCCTTGTTTGGCCGTATATGCCTTTTTCTCAATTCTTCTACATGGCCACTTAGCCATGCAATCCATGTAAATGCAAGACCACTTGACCTTTATTTCCATGTAATGCATAGCCACTTTTACACTATTTTCATTGGTTTTTCTTCTCCCCAAAACAATAGCTCACTCATAAATAATTTGTGAACCAGTATTTTATAGCCTATGCATATGAAGATATTGATATGAATAGGGTGAAATGAGCTAGCAATAAGGAATGTTGATTATGGTTAAGTATACAAGTGGTGAGTACTATGGTAATTGATTAGTGAGGAATGATTATAGTTCTAAAAGTCTTTCCAATGCTAAGGTTTAAAATAAGATATAGTTAAGCAAGACTTGCTTTGCATGACTACGACAGTTAATATGCAAATTGAATATTGATGGTATAATAAATCATGAAGTCTCTTTTATTGATAAAGACTAAAAAGACATAGTTTATAAAGACCTGGCTATCAAATGAAGTAACAATGAAAGATTTAGAATAATAATCTGTAAGGGCCCTAACATGACCCTAATTGAAATTTCATGTTTCTAGTAGGATTTTATTTGATTAAAATTAAAATTAAATGAGAATTTCGTATAAGTATGGGACAAGGGATAAATTATGTTTTTATTATTTTAATTACATGAAAATGAAATTTAATAGTGGGGTTTAATATTAATTGAGGGTATAATTGAAGTAAAAAATATTAATTTGGGGTAAATTTGTATTTATGGCATTTTAGTGGCCAATTGTGAATAAAAACATAAATTGAGAGGTCAATTTAAGAGAAGGAATAAATTGATAGGTTAATGTATGAAAGGAATTAAAAAGGAGGGGTTAATGTTTGACATGCAAAGACTAGCTAGGTTAAGTTGTGACATGTAAAAGGTTTAAGGACTAAAAAGGGAATTATCCCTTGCTATTATAAAAAGCCAACTTTGAAGAGAGAGTGGGATGGCATTTCCTTCAAAAAAATGCAAAAATGTTCTTCTCTTTAATTTATGATTCAAAGTTGATTTCTTTAAGTGATCTTGAAGAGGAAATTGTTCATATTGGTTAATCAAGAGTTTGATGCATCAAATTAAGGTAATTAAGCTATTAAATGATACCTTCACCTTCATCTTCATCTTCTTCTTGTTCTTCTTATTCTTCTTCTTCTTCTTCTTTTCATTTTGGTTGAGGTAAATGTTGAATAAGTGCTGGAAATTTTAATTGATGATGATGATGTTTGTGAAGGAGAAGAGGAGGGTAGAAAGTGTAAAGGAAAGGAAATTGCAAGGGATTGAAAACTAGGGGATTCGGCCAAGGTATGGGATTAGGGCTACCTTAATACATGTGATTTTGGTTGATGCATGTGAATATGGTTGCTGGAACTTGTTGTGATTAAAATAAATTTATAGTAATTAAAAGAGAGTACAATGTAAGAAATGTGCATGAAGGGATGAGATGAATATTCTAACCTAGTGACTAAAAATTTAGTATAAGTTGTAATAGAGACCTCTAATTGTAACAAATCAAATTTTTTTAGTTATATAAGACATTTGCCTACAAAATTTATGAGGAACCTACCTTCAATTTTGCCTCTAGATATTTTTTATGATTTATTGAATTTAGGAGAACTTCTAATTTTGGATTCTAGACCAGGTTTGGAAAAAATTGAGATATCTATAGGTATAATGATCAGAATGACACGAGATTAATTCCTATGCAAAATAGACTCATAAATACACGTTTTATATGAAGGAAGTATGACTTGAAAATATATGCAAGCATGTCAAATGTTGACTTGAAAGTCGTTGAATCTGTTTGTACTATTAAGGTATAGATTTTTAGTATTTTAGGCATAAGTATTAGTAGAGAAGTCAAAATCTTATGCTATAAAATTATAAGTAAACTAGATACCTAGGAGCACGTTTTTGATGAATAAATGTTGGTCTGAATCCCTCTTAATTCATTGTTGTGGATTTTTGTAAGTGACAGTAAACACTGTTTTGGTTTTATGAATAGTCTATAGTATTTCTCGAATATCTTGAGTTATAGGTAAGATATTAAGGTGAAATATGATTCTTTGGAAACTAGACAAATAGGGGAATAATATTGTAGAAGATCATTTAGCCTAAAAATGAAAATTTCAAATTCATTTGTGGCTCATAAGTTGAGTCTAGAATGCTGCCCTGTACAGATTTTTAATGTACTTTATCTCATGGTTTTCAGTTAATTGAACTAAATATGTGTTTATGTGGTTACAAAATGAATTGGATAGAGCAATTAATATGACTATTAATACAAGATTATATGTATACATATACATTCACACGTGTACATGAGTAAGGACTTATGATGAAAATATCTCACATATATTTGTGATGAAATTTGTGTACATGATTGTTTTATGCAATTAATCTTACATATTCATACTCTAATGATAGAGTGCATTATATTTGAATGTGCACTTATACCGTAAAACAAGATATACGATATATGACTATGTTCAAGTGTGATGCCTGAATGATAACATAATGAAGTATATTGTTATGATGTTATATATTCCTATTCACTAGGGATTATGTATTTGTATACATTATCATATATATATAGGATATGCTATATTATAAAGTATTAATGATGAGCACTTGAATAGGTATGATGTATTACTTGATTAACATATCATGATTATGCTAATATGAGATATCCAATGATGGTAGGTAAAAAGTAATTGTATCATTAAATGAACTTACATATGCAGTTATGTCATCGTAACAATATAGCTATCATATGATTATACATGTGCAAAATGAACACCATAAGTGTAAGCATGATATATGAAAGAAAGATTAAATAGAGTTTGCCTTCAGTTATAGTTCAATTGTGGATAGATAGGCGCCTATAGGGATATTGCAGCTGCCACAGTCGACCTTTTTAGGTCCACAATATAGTTGATCCTGCTGGATCTTGCATAGCCCATTTGGGTTGTTTATTGACCCTGTTTGTGTCTTTGACCGATCTACCGTACAGTTGGCCCTAATTGGGTCCATAGTTGTGATATCTTCGGATATCCACCATTTTGATACCTTCGGGTATCCACCGATCCCGTTATCCACCTTTAGAACTTAAGCAGGCTAAACAGTTGTGTTATTGCATTACAATTAATTTTAGATAAATAAAGCATGATACATGAGATAATATATTTAACTGTATTTCCTATTGCATATGTGATAGTTGGATACTTTTGATACTGATCTTCCTATGTTATGCTTTAATTTCAAGCATGTTAATATAAATATGAGATTTGATTGTTGATGATGATATTTTATTCCGTCCTTTATTTATTTTAAATATGTCATTCTTGTTATTATTAACTTTTGTATGTTATATGTTTTAGGCAATTGATGTGAGTTGTTGTCTTTTAAAATTAGTATCCCACTAAGCTTTATAGCATAGCACGGGTTATTTAATCCATGTAGGTACTACTGTGAAAGCTTTTGCTCAGGAACGATCTCTGCATCAGGACAGGCCAACACCTAAGTCATAGAAGTTGATGCAGGGTACTTTTTGATTTTGGTGCAAGTTCTTTTGCACGTTTAATATGTATAAAAAGGGATATTAAATATATATGTGTAATATAAAGTAACTGATGTAATAAGTTTGGTAAAAGAATGCTAAAGCATGCATGCATATAGTAGTTAAAATGCTTAGTCATAAATATGCTAAATCAATTGATAAATGTTATGCATGATAAGATATTAAGTTAAGACAGTTATAACTAACATGAAAATGATGAGTTTGTTATAGAACAAGCCATTATGCATACGTAATTAAGAGACAGAAGTTGTGAGAAATACCTAATTGATGCATAGGATACTTATATAAATAGACTATTTGATATGTTGAATGTATACAACTTTGGTTTATTAACCTACTATTATATGATTGAAACGTATAACATGATATATGATAAAGGCATTAGATTAGGGTGTTTCATAACCTATTGAAATAAGGAAAGGTGTTCACTTAAAGGTTGATTTTGAGGGTTTTGTCAAAGGCGCTTTGTATATGAACTACTTTAAGTAGAATGTGGTTTAGTGCATAATGTGCACAAAACTAAGTAGAGTAAGGAGCAACCTAGTAATCTTAAACCCGTATGCTAGTTGTCATGTCCTATAATGTTGGGATATAGTATGTAATCTATCATAGTAAATGATTTTTCCCATTATCACATGCTAATACTCCATTGTAATGACATGATATACTATGATATAGTTTGTGGCAATTAGAGGGTAGTGATAGGGTTGCATATTTAAGCTAAGAAGGGATATCATGCAATGCACTTAATCATGAACGATAGGAGTTGGTTATACTCCAAGTCATAATGAAAAATAATAATTAGCCTAGATGTAGGGGAAAACTACTTGCCTGCCTGTTTATGTCCTATGACTTAAATAGGGAAACCTTGTCTGCAAGTAGTGTGCTACTCGCAAGATGAAAATACTTTTGCATATCTTACATGGGTATAATATGTTATACAATGAAAAAGTATTAATAAGCTATTGAAGCATGCATGATGGGGTTAAGGTAGATAACCTGTTGTCTATGTTCTAATAGACTTTAAAAGTGAACTAAAAGATGAAAGTTATACCAGTGTCCATCTTAATTCAAAAGAAAACCTACTCATAATCTTATATGGATCATAATTGCATGAGTATTGTTTAAAGTAATTATTCATTGATTGGAGTTATGATGCTATGAAAGCTACTCATGGAAAATAACAACAAGGTATGCAATTAAGAGTTATTTATGAGTTATGTAAGTTTATATGGTATAATTGATTCGACCATGCTATGATGAGTAGTCTTTGTCATAAGATGAATAAATATGAGAACCCCTAATGTATGAATTACTATGATTATATATATGCACATGCATATAATCTTAAGAAGACTTTTAATTACAAGAACTACACTTTTACAGTTATTTTATTGACTTTATGCATAATGCTAGGTATGAAAAGATTAACCAATGAAAGTAATACTTTATTGTGTTTGCATTATCATGTAAATTACTATGATATGTATGAAGGATGTGTATGCGGCTATGTGATTAAATAATCTGCAACCATTTATATTGGAGCCTATTACTCAACATTGATATATGACAAGAATAATATGCACTCTATTATGAAATGTGGCTTTAAGCTGAATGACATACTAAGTAAAGAAGAATATGTTGAATCTGAATATGCTTAAGAATGGTAAAGCCTGCGGGTCTTAGTTCAGTTGTAGATTAGATAGGCATGCCTAGATGGATACAGTCGCAGCTGTCATAATTGACCCCGTTTGGGTCTTGTTCCTCAATAGAACCATCATTTGACCCTGTTTGGGTCCATAGTTTTTTCCTTGCTGGAACCATTGTTCAACCCCGTTTGGATCCATTGTTTGATATCTTTAGATATCTATAATTTGACATCTTTGGGTATCTATTGCTCCCGTTATCCACCCCTTTGAACTAGTAATTAGGTAGGCTATTAAAGTTGATAACATGTACATAAGATAAAGGAAAAAAAGCATTAATTCCTTCACTTACGTAATGCAAGCATGATTAATGCCCCATTATATTACTTATCATGATTTCTTTTGGCTATAAATTGTTTCAATGAAATGAAGTTATCGAAATGTATATATATATATGAGACTTAAATTGCCATGCTATGAAAGAATGCGCACAATATTATAATAAGAACTATTTGGGCTATATCATATACAATGAATTTCATCTGTATTGGGATTTATGAACGTATGTATGTAATAATTGGACCTTCACGGTAATCATAACAAGGCTGATTAATCAACACCTATATGTGTTTACCCCTGTTTGTGCACTCCAATAACTATGATATAAGCCAAAGGACGGTGTATGACATAATATGATGTTGGTTGATTTTTAGTTGCCATAATAGGATAGTATTAAGGAATACATGGTTGTGAACGGAAGTTGTGAGTTATAATTGTATTTCATAATTATGATTGTAATGATATATACGAAGTAATCATGCCTAGCAATCTATTTTATAGAAGTTACCTAACTCATGCACTTCTTATGCTGTGAAAGAACATTAAATGCATATTTTATGTAACTAATGGGAATAAATGGGCATATTTTATGTAACTAATGGGATTAAATGCATATGATTGGAGGTTATACCATCAGTAATAACGAGTTTAGAGTTCATGAATGAAAGGATTAAGAAGTCTATAAATTATACTAGTTATCATGAACGATTTTTAATTATCAAAGTAAATTGAAAAGCCTTTGGGAACTAGCCAAATTCATGCCATACTTTACACGTATGTAAGTATATTAGTATTGTGAAGTTGAAGATCCCTTTGGAATATTCATTATGAAATTTGTATGTTTTCCATATTTAGTGACTTGATAGATTAATGTGTAGAAGTTTTCATGGATGACTTTAATGTTTATGATTCCACTTTTGAAAGTTGTCTAGAAAACTTCTCTAAAGTCCTTGATAGATGCATAGAGAATGGTTTAATGTTTAATTGGGAAAAGTACCATTTTATGGCACAAGAGGGCATTATGCTTGGGCATTTGGTTTCCAAAGAATAATTGAAGTAGATAGGGCCGATATATAAGTAATTGCTAACTTGCCACCCCCTAAGACTATTAAAGATATAAGGAGTTTTCTAGGTCATGCTGGATTTTATAGAAGCTATATTATAGATTTTTCTAAGATAGCAAAACCATTATGTAATTTGCTTGCTAAGGATGTTGAATTTGAGTTTGGTGAAGCATGTTTGAATGCATTTGAAACTCTTAAAAAAGCTCTTATTTTAGCACCTATTTTGTAACCCCCTAATTGGATGTAACCCTTTGAAATTATGTGTGATGCAAGTCATTTTGCTATGGGGGCTGTCCTAGGTTAAAGGAAAGAAGGTAAACCTTATGTGATATATTATGCTAGCAAGTTACTAAATGATGCCCAAATAAATTATACCACTATAGGAAATGAGTTGCTTGCCATTTTTTATGCTTTTGATAAGCTTAGAGTTTATCGTGTACGATAAAAGGTGATTGTATATTCATATCATGTTGCCCTTAAATACCTTTTACATATGAAAGATGCAAAACCTAGGCTTTTAAGATGGATTTTAATGCTTTAAGAATCTGATTAGGAGGTAAGGTATAAAAAGAGTAGTGAAAATCTTATTGAAGATCATTTATCTAGGCTAGATCAAGAAGGATTAATTAAGAATGATGATTGAATTCCGATCAATGAGACATTTCATGGTGAACATCTTTTTAGTATAACATCTAAGGAAATTCCCTGGCATGTTGATATTGCAAATTATCTAGTGAGTGGTGTACTTCCCTATAGGATGGATTATAGGCAAAGGAAGAAATTTTTGCATGATAGTAAATTTTATTATTAGGAGGAACCACTACTCTATAAGCGATGTGCTGATGGTATAATTAGGAGATGCCTTCCTCAAGATGAGGTTCATGATGTATTAAAGCATTGTCATTCTTTGGATGTAGGTGGACATTTTAGTGCGTTAAAAATAGTATTTAAGGTTCTCCAATCTTGGTTTTGGTTCCCTACATTGTTTAAGGATGTTAAAAACTTTGTGCTCTCATGTGACAAATGCCAATGAATTGGGCATATAGGATAGCTTATAAAACTCTTATTGGCCTTACACTCGATTAATTGATGCATGGGAAGTCTTGTCATTTACCTTTAAAACTTAAACATAAAGCATATTGGGCAATAAGGGCTTTGAACTTTGATTTGGATAAAGCAGGTAGAAGAATTAAGGCATAATGCTTATGAGAATGCTAAATTATATGAAGATCGAACTAAGTTATGGCATGATAAGCATTTACCAAAGAAAAATTTTGATAAAGGAAACTTTATTTTACTCTATAACTCCAAACTTAAGTTGTTCCCAGGAAAGTTAAAGTCTAGGTGGTCAGGCCCTTTTATGGTTGTTAAGGTTTATCCTTATGGAGCCATAGAAATTGCCAATGATAAAGGAGAAATTTTTAAGGTTAATGGTGAGAGACTTAAACCTTATTTTCTTGGTGATACACTAGATCTAGCTTGGTCCATTCCTCTATCTAATTCTTAGCACTACATAAAATATGGTCTAGCTATCGACCATTAAATGTAGTATAATGACTATTTAATTTATAATTTTGTTTTTTTTTCATATTTTGGTATTTTATTTCTATTTATATAGCTTAGTGTTTAATTGTTTTTCATTATTTTTTATCATTTTATTTTTAAGTTTATGCTTTGGCTTGATGAAGGAGATTTATAAAAAATGGAGAAATAAGGGATGAGTTGCACCAAAAAGGACGATTTATGACTCCAAAGTAGAAGAGGGATGAGTCATGTACCAAGGGAGACTTATTATAGAAATGAAAGAGGGATGAGTCATGTCAGGTGGGCTGACTCATCCCTAGGCGTGCTGAGTCGTGCATTTTCTTCTTCTTTTTCTTTTTCTTTTCCACATTTTTCTATTCCTTCTTATTTATTTATTGTCTAATTGATAATTTTCTTAATACATATTCAAAGCCTAATTCATTGATAAGTCATGCCTATTTACATTCCCCTATGCCTTCTTATATTCCCAACACACCTTTAAATTTTCTTTTCCCACACTCTTCACCAAAACACACCTTTTCCCACACTCTTCATTCCTTTTTTGTAATCCCATTTTCTCTTCTTTCTCTTTACGTTTTCTTTTTTTTTATTCTCTCTTGTCTTTTCTTCTTCTTCTTCATCTTCATCTTCTTCTTCTTCTTCTTCTTCTTCTTCTTCTTCTTTTTCTTCTTTTTCTTCTTCTTCTTCTTCTTCCTCTACTACTACTACTACTACTACTACTACTACTCCTACTACTACTACTAGTACTACAACTACTATTACTACTACTACATTCACCATTCTTTCATCCACCATGGTCAGAACTAAGAATGCTTCCTCTTCATGTTTCTAAGAAGTGAATGAATCATCTAGATTGAGCGATCTCTCCTCAGCTTATGATTCTAGGATTCTTATATTTTCTAGAGAAATAGGTATTCGATTATAATTTCTTAAACAGAGAAATATCATGTCCTATAAGTATTTCCCTTCTTTTCTTCTTCAAAATGTTGTATGCTAGCAACAATAACTAATATGCTTTCTAAATGTAGTCTTTTAAAATTTGTATCTATGCATGAGCATACACATGTTGATTTGATTATGGAATTTTATAAATTTGTAGAATTTAATGCTAAAAACTCTAGGATGCTAGATTTTCATTTGTGTGGCCACAAGTACACCCTTATTTATTTATTTATGCATAAATCTTTTGGTTTCAAACAACAAGGTTTATGTAACCAGTCTTCTTCTTTTAAATCCAATGAATTTTGGAGTTTTCTAATTGATTTATTAACTCCATTTCGACCAAAGATAGCTAAGGCTATGTTTATTAAAGATTTGAAATATTGGGTTTTACACAAAATTATTGCTTCTGTGATTTTACAGATCTGAAACAAATAGAGTTTCTTATTAAGAGTTATTTTTAACGTGGTGTGTTCATAATAAAAAAAAAATTATATGTTAGATGTACTGGATTTTTAATCAACTCATGGGAATGTAATTTCTATATTTGCTAAAAATCTTAGTATTAACCTTGCTACTTTTTCCTATGTTATTGAGTGTATGTACTTTACAAAGCAGGCTTTTATAGGAGGTGAGGTTGTTGGCCTTTATGTTAATTCCTCACTATTCTCTATCTTATTGGAAGAGGCATCCTTGTCCTCTTATTAGTCCCCCTGAACTAGTTGAAGAGCCCCAATATGTTATGGAGCCAGATGACGGAGATTCTTCTGATGATGTTTCCACTAAATGTCCTTCCATTCCTACAGTTCCCGATCTTCATCCAGTGGCGTTACCCATATGTTGGAACAAGTTTTGGAAAATCAACATGCTATGTAACACTAACTAACTTCTCTTAAACATGTAAATTATCATTTTGTTCACCATCAACATAGGATGTAACACAAAATCAACCAGTTTATAGCCCAAGTGGGATATACGGTCAACTCTCCTCCAACCTCTTTTGACGATTAGGGGACTATTTCTTTTTCTTGCATTTATGGGTTCATATTATGGTTAATGTACAATTTTAAGTATGGGGGAGGGTTATATTATTGCATTGTATGTTATGTATGATTATTCATAGGCCATTTTTGGAATAGTTTCTTTTATAAGTTCATCTTGCTTATATTTAAGGTTATTTGTTGATGATTAGCCTTTTTATGCTCAATTGGTCAGATTTTAAAGTTATATGTAGCATACATCCTAAATTTTCTCTTTATTTCCTTTTATTATTTTCACAGTTTGTAGAATGTTTAGTCAATTTACTAATTATTCTTATACCTAGGATGGTAACAAGTTAAGTTTAGATTTTTAAGAATTTAAGTAGCATTAGGGAAAGTACAACCATAATATAAGTAGCTCATTTTTCAATAATGGATGAGGACAAGAAGAAAAAGATAGAAAACTCATGTAAAACCAAACATTTACTTGATTAGTGTTATGTATTTCAAGTAAGGTATGTGTAAGTGAGTAGGCTCCTCATTTACATTCATTTGGAAACAATGTATGATGTCACAAATATATTGAAAAAAAGAGAGCAAAGATGTTGGATGGAACATAAAATGCACCCATTAAAATTAAAAAAAAATTGTAAAAATATCTAAAAATGCCATAAGAATTGTGAGTTAGTACGTGTGCTTAATTTTTTTTTTCCAATGGTTACTTTTGTTCTTAGAATTCTAAGTTTGATGACTGACATTTTGGATAGATAGCTTGATTAGTTTATTGACTATATATTCTTGACTTTGATCTTGATAAATGGAGATAATTTATTTAATTTATTATGTAACTTATGTAGCTTGTTTCTTCTATCATTGTTAAGCATTTAAAGATTAGTTGTCAACCATCTTTTCATAAAGCCTTTTTGCTTAAGTAAGATGACTTACAAGATTACTGCATCCATTTCGGAGAAGATAAAAGTTTTCCTTCTCATTTTGCTTTTAGATATTCTTACTCGAGGGCAAGTAAGGTTTAAATATGGGGGAATTTATTACCATTCAAAATGGCCTAGTATTTATTTGTGTGTATTTGAATGTTTTTATAGGCATTTTTGAGTAAGGATGCATTTTGTGGATTTATTAGATGAAAGAAGAATCAAAGAAAAAAAAAAGGAAAGAAGAGAAGAGAAGAGAAGAGAGATGAGTCGTGCCACATGGGATAACTCATAATAGGGGGGAACAATAAGAAGATGGAAAGAAAGGAGGGATGTGTTGTGCCACATGGGCTAACTCGTGATAGAGAGGAAGAGGGAATGAGTCGGCTAAGAGGGGAGGACTCATGATAGGGGCTGAAGCGAGATGACTTGGCACAGCAGGATGAGTGGCAAAGGCAAGACCAAAGCTAGGGTGACTCGCTCAATAAGGCGCGAGTTATGATAGAGGCCAAGATGGGATGACTCAGTGATAGTTGGCCTAGGCACCAATTCCCAACAAACAAAACTTTTTGTCCCACCTTTTCAAAACCATCAAGCCTCTCCATCAAATCTTTTCATGGCAGCTTTTCACACTTACACCTATTTTTAAGAGGCATGAATAGGGGTGTAAACTTGTCTATAAATTGAGAGAATTAAGACAAAATTGGGGATGGAAAAAAAGTCACTAGATGACTAGGAGGCAATATCAAAAAAAAAAGAGAAAAATCAAGAGGTTAAGCCAAATTGAAGTTCATTTCTAAAGAGGATTGAAGGATTCATCTACATAATCTCTTCTGTTACTTAATTTTCTTGATGTTTTATATTTCATCGTTGTTATCATTTAATATGTATTTTTGCTAAAGTCTCTATGTATTAGGATTGCAAACATGGAATTATCTTAAGAACTACATTTATTTGTTAATACATGATTGATTTAGATTCAATTGAGCGTTTGATTGTGTTATAAATACTTGATCTGTAAAGACCCAAAATAGGCCCTAGTAGAATTCAAGGGCAATTACATGTTATTAAAGTCTAATTAAGCATTATTGGATGAATTATTAGTAGTTAAGATCTAATGAATTTGTGGTCTTATGTGATAGAGTATACAATAGTAAATTGAAATTATAGTATATAGTATGCACAAATAGAATAAAACATAATTAAGATATTGATTAGGGAATAAATTTTATTAAGTTGTAATTAATTATGTGATAAATGTCTGAATTATATGGTATGAATTTTATAAGGGTATAATTAAAATATAATTTTTGTTTAATAATATTCAAGGGTGTAATTGAAGCATAAAGTGTTAATTTGGGGGTCAATTTGTTAATATGGCATTTAAAGGGTTAATTATGATTAAAGGGAAGAAATAAGGGGTTGATTTAAAAGAAATCTAAAAGAGAAGTGGTCATTGTGTAACATGCAAAAATTAGAGGGAATTATGTGTGACATGCAAAAAGTGGAAGGACTAAGAAAGGAATTTTTTTTGGTCATTATAAAAGCTTAAAGTGAGAGAAGGAAATTAGAGAGAGAAGGGGGCGACAAACTTAGAGAAAAAAATTATAGATTTTTGCTTCTTCTTTCCCCATTCACTCTCTTAAATTCTTTCAATCTCTAAGAATTAGTGAAGAAGATCTTTTGCATGTTTATTATTCAAGAACAATTAGGTGTAAATCATTAAGGTAACAATTTTATTTTGGTTCACATCTTCTTCTTCTTCTTCTTATTCTTATTTTGCTGAATGTTGGTTGCGTAAGATGCTGAAATTCAAGTGTAAAGAATGAATTTGTTGTAAAAGAGGAAGAAGAAAGTAGAAAGAACAAAGGGAAAAGACTTGCAAAGGATTAAAGATAAAAAAAGGGAATTTTGCCAAGGTATAAGAATTAGGTTTCTCATACTTACATGTAGATAATTAGAGTTGAATTATGATTTAATTGTTGGATAGTATGATTAATGGAAAGGAGAAATAATTTTAGGAAGTGTTACAACAAGTGAAGACATGAAAACTTTAAGAATTGACGGTAGTAATTTTGGCATAAATTGAGTTAGAAAACTTTAATTGAGATAATTCAAATTTCTAATGCTACATAATAAATATGTCTACAAATTTGTAGAAGGGAACTAGCATTAAATTTGCCTTTAAGTCATCTAAATATGATATTGAAATTCATGTGAACTATTGATTTTTTTTGGAACAGCTTGTTGAAATTATAATGTATTTTCATGTACAGTGGTTGGATTGCTATGAGGTTAAATTATATGAAAAATAAAATTTTAAATATATATTTCATATGCAAAAATCAAAGCCTAATTTAATTTCCAAGCATGTCAAATTTTAGCATGAAATTCATAGAAATTTTTTTCACTGTTATGGAAAAGATTTTGGTATTTCAGGCGTAAATCTTGGTAGAGGAGTCAAAATGCTATGCTGTAAAATTATGGGTAAACTAGATACCTAGGAGAAAAATTTTGATGTAGGGAAGTTGGTCTAATTCTATCCTCATTTTATTCTATAAATTTTATAATTGGTAATAAAAATTATTTTTAGTAGTATGTACAGTCTATGGTTTTTCTCAAATATCTCAAGTTATAGATATGATATTAAGATGAATTTTGATGTTTTGGAAATTGGGAAACAAATTTGTAGAAGGTCATTTGGCCTAAAAATAAAATTTTTCAAATTAAAAATAGCACACAAGTTGGATTCAGAATTTTGCCTCTATGCAGAATTTTGAAGGTAGAATTTTTAATGAATTTTATATGAAAGTTTAAATGTTGTTATGTTAAATGTGTGCCTACATGGAAGCACATTGAATTATAAATAGCATGTAATATGATTGATGGTAAAGATATGTATAATCATATAAGTTCAAACTTATGTACATGGATTATTATATGAAATTATGCTTGCATGTATACACTATAGTGATAGAGTAACTTTTATTTGAACATGCACTTATACTATGAAGTTAAGAAATGTTTAAACATGATAAATGAAAGTTTATAATATATGGCTTTCATATGATTATATTTATGTCATATATATATATATATATATATATATATATATTCATATATGTACGCACTCGTATAGGTATTCATTACATGTGTGTAATACAATGTTAATGCAAATAATAATGTGCATATAAAGTGTATGTTTAAGAATATAGGATAGTATTTATTTGTAAAAGGAAACATGTCATATAACAAATATATGAACTATTATAATTATTATTTAGTTGAGATAACATGTACATACTTACACATATTATGTGTATAAATTATTATGCCAAAGCATATGAGAGCAAAGAGATGTGTTCATGTACAATTACTTGAATGTCATATAAGATTTTATGTGAAAGGATGTAAATTACATGCTTTAAAGCAAGTTTTAAGTATTGTAAGGTATTATTCACAAGGTGTGCATGTTATGACATATATATATATAAAATTACGCATGAACATGAATATATATATGTATGTTACCTATACGTATATGATAACGAAAGAGTAAAGCATGGAATGGAGATGCTTAATTATGAACGTAATATAGTGTTATAGAAAATCATTCATGTACATGTATATATGATTATGATTATCCTACTCATTATTTTAAATAGATTTATACAACTATGTGTGTGTGTGTGTGTGTATAAATAGAGGCATTATTGAAAAAAAGATTACATGCCTTGAAGTATTTTCAAGTAGAGAATAACAATACTCAATTGAGTGTATAATCACATGTTTAAAGAAAGTATTACATGAACACGGATATGATTACCTTGGACATCTTTACACATGATTTTTCACATATGCATATGTATGCGATTGAACAAAGTAAAGCATAGTATGGAAAATAAAGTAAAGAGATATATATAATTGCATGTAAAATGATTGATTGAAATGATAATGTATATCTTTATATGAATATTCATCCATGAAATTGATTGAGAAATGTTAAAGCATGGTAAGTGAAAGTTATATGAACAAAGTATTTTCCTACTATTAGAGTTCAACTGTTGATAGATAGGCGCCTATAGGGATGTTGTTGCTGCTATCGTTGACCTTGTTTGGGTTTAAATTATAGTTGATTCCATTTGGATCATAAATAGCCCCGTTTTGGTTGTTAGCCGACCCCGTTGGGTCACCTTGACCGGTCTACCATACTGTTGGCCCCGTTTGGGTGTATGTTTTTTATATCCTCGAATATCTACTATTTTGATACCTTTAGGTATCTATCATTCCCGTTATCCACCTTTAGAACTTAAGCAGGCTAAACTAAAGTATGAATACATTACAATTATTATAGTTTGATGATTAAGTATGGTACAAAGAATACATGATATATATATGAGACTACATTGTCAATACGAGTACTTGGCAAATTAGAATCACTTAGTCATGTTAACCAAAAAGTCATGCATATGAACTCAGTTGATATTAATGTGTTATCACTGATCTAATTGAGGAATACATGGTCTTTTATAGTTAAATTCTTCTTAGAAGATTAGATATATATACACACACACACACACACACACATATATATGTTACCTTCCTAAGCAACAATGTATAGCCTGTGGAAAAACATAAATGTAGAGTGAAAGAGCATTATGTTGTTGTATGTATGAAAATCCTTGTGATGGCTTAAATATGTTTCCTGTGCTTAAGAATGCATGATATATGAAATTGTATTTATACAATGTGCTATTTTGCTATAGTATTTATACATAAAGGTATATCACCACAAATGCATGTTAATTATTGAGCATTGTGTAAATGAGATGAGAGGTAGATATGACTCACTATATGATAATAATAAATCTATTAAAAGCATATAACTTGTGAATTTGATTTATGTAGAGCCAGAAATGCAAGAGATATATATAAGTTTGTATGTTTGTTGATAGCTTTCAATTGTTACATTTTCTTATAGTTACTCAATTATTGATTTCTGTTGGAAAATGATATGCAACATCTTATATGTATATTTAGATGATTTATGAACTTATAAGTGGTGAACTTTATATAATGTTGTTATTAATTGGTATTAATGCAATAGATTATGTTTCACTCCTAAAAAGGCGTAAATATTTAATGGTATCTAATAGTGTATAAGATTTAATTTATTAACATAAAGTTCTAGGATCTATAATATCCTTTCTATGAAATATAAAATCATATTACCATGCTTTTAAGATTGATATATGTTTATAGGAAAAACATAAGGATTGTAATGGATTTATATATATAAAGAAGTTCTAAAAGTAAGCTTGATGTGTAATGTTTAAGTTTAAATGAATATTTATAAGAGTAAGACTGATAAGCAAATGAAATATTAATAGGCAATTTGTAATGTGTATAAGTTTAACATGTATAATTTAGTACCTGGAAAATATTGTGAATATGTTTATAAATGATTGATTAATGTGCCTAATGATATGCTTGTATGTATTTGCATTTTGATGACTTTTAAAAGAAGTTATCTTCATGATTTATGTTCCCTACTAAGCTTTATAACTTAGCACGGATATTTCATCCGTGTAGGTTGTTGAGTTGATATCTCCAACAGGATGGCAAATTCAAGTCAATGAGAAAGACTAGTGTAGACTTTTATTTTTGCCTCTTTGTATATAATAAAGTTTTTTTTTGTGGTATTAGAAATATGGTATATATAGATGTTTATCATTTGTTTTATGTAAAGAGATTGTAATGTATATTGTTAAGTTTTCATAGTATAATGCTCTTATGGATTAAGTATGAATATATGTTCTCTGTATAGTTAGTTTATGTTTAAGTTGCACTATAAAACTTGTGTAATGAGAAGGATAAAGTGATATGTATGGGTTAAGGGATAATGGTGCTATATGATTACTATATGTAACTTATTAATCAAATTGTTCACAATGAGAATTGGGGCATTTTTGTGGAAATACAATTGATTCTACACAAAGATTTGGAAATTACTTACAGATAAGGATTTCACTTTAAGGGACTAAATAATTGACATAGAACTTAATGGTTTTTATTTATCTTCATAATGACATGAGAATGCTTATGGACTCTAAATAAGAGTACCTTTAATTGACAATGAGAGTTGCTTTTAAAGATCTTTGGTCAAATTCTCCAATCAATTTATGTATGAATGTGTTTATTATTGACTATAATTCTTAGTTGATTTTTGTTGTCATTCTAATACATGTAAATTAAAATTTGGTTTTCATTTAACAATTTAATTAGAATGCATTATTATTGTACTTAGGACAGTTAGAATAAATTAACTTCATTTTAATTATTACCTATCCATCTAAGTAGCTATTCCATTAATATAAAATTACTCCAAGATTCGCTGTGTTTGACACCCTTCTAACTCTATACTAAGTCGTAGAGACTAGGGTATATCATTTGTCTCGCATTAATTTTTAATCGATAAGTTATGTTTTCTTCCATTTTAGTCCTTAAATTTATTTCTTTTTCAAAAATTACAATTTAGTCCATGTTTTTACAACTTTTTCACTTATTTACAATTTTTCCCTTTACAAAATTTATTCCATAATTCCATTTTACCGTTTCTAACTGTGTTTTTACTATCTTTTGACCATTTTACCCTTGGATACCTATTTTGTCATAAATTTTTCATGTTAATCCTTAATTTCCATCTTTATTCACTATTTACCATTTTCTTCCATTCATTGCCATGTTATTCTTATTTTAGTTTCGCCTTAGTAGTTTTCAGTGGAAATGAAACCCTCGAATTGCATATGTAGGATATGGACCCCACATGTCAAAGATTACATAATTCTCATCTTTCTTTCTTTTTTTTCTCATATTTATAGGGTGGATCCTCCTTTGGTCCACTTTTGCAAGTTGCCATAACTCGCTATAGTGGTGAGTGTCCATATCTTGATTCACTTTGAGTTCTTCATTTCTCTTTTTCTTTTCCCTTTTCCTTTCTTTACTCTTTCTCCTCTTCTTGTTCCTCACCTCAGCCGAATTGTACATAATGGATATTCTTCAATTTTTCTTTAATTTGTCATTCAAAATCACATGAAAACAATAACCTACCAAATTTCCCTAATTAATTCTAGCTAAAACACATAAATTCTCTTACATGGATGGTTTTTTTTCACTTGGATGATTTTCTCTCACTAAAATTCTTCACTTTTCAATCTTGTTTTTGCCTTTATTTTTTTTATCTAAGGTAGAAAGCATGAGTTTTATGAAATATAAATGAAATTTAGGCTAGGAATTAGAAGGAATTGGGAGCCTGAGAGAAGAAAATGGTGGAGAGAGTTTATGTGAAGAATTCGACCATGGCAAGTATAGGAAGAAGATGGCCGATATCTGAAGTGTTTTGGAGAAATTTCTCTACTTCTTTATTTTCTCTTTTAGTAGATTTAAATGAAGGTTAATATTTAATCACATACTATACAATCTAATGGCTCATATTAAGCCATTTGACATCCTCTAATTGACTACATGTTTTAATTATTATTTTACTTCCAAAATAAGTATAAAAGTATGTAAAAATATTAACCAAGGCATGTTTAACATTTTAGATCAATCTAACTTCATTTTGATATATTTTTAACTCTAAAGGTAAAATTTAATGGTCCGAAATTCAAAAATTTATATTTATCTAAAAATCTATTTTTCACCTTCAATATTAACTAGGATTATTTCTAGTAGTTCTATGCAATTGTAATAATTTTTTGAGGTTCGTGAAATATTTTTGGGCCAGTCAAAGTTGGTTAAACCTTGATACCGTCCAAAAATTTTTTCTGTCCATTTTGAAGGCCTATTTAAGCTCAATTTCACCACAAATATCACCACCAAGCTCACCATGAATTGTACTTTCCAATGGTGATGAAAAATTTTTGTAGGCCTTTGGTAGCATTATTCACCCTAGTGTTATTATTAATTATTCCAAAAAGTACTATTTTGATGACCTAAATTATGCAGGCATCATAAATGAAGTAATTGATTTTGTACTTATTAGAGATAAAATCTAATATATTCTCAATGTGCATTTGTTTTGCATTCATAAAGAGGACGAACAAATGTAGCTTGGCTAAGAAGATGTGCCAAAAGAAGGCCAAGACTGGAACAAGTCAAGCTTAAACTGAGGTGAGTTGAGCTCAAGCTACGGTAAGCCAAGCCCAGGCCACCACTATTCTTTTTGGGAGTCCAGCTCTAAGCTTTCCCCTTTTGAGCCTTCCTAACAACAATCCTCCATCCGTTACTATTACCATTTTGGATGCTTTTCTAGCATCTAATCACAATGGGCTACTAGCTCTCATGCCCAATCCTTCAGCCTCCCGTTGTCTCAAGAAGGAATTTACCCCTCCCCCTCCTAGCTAGGAGGAAAAGCTTAACACGTTGATTGGCAAGTTTTAAGGATTGTGGTAGCAGCAAGGATGATCTTGTTGCTTGTTTAACCTTAACTTCACTAGCTTCTATTACTTAATATCTTACATGTCGGGCAAAGTAGTGCCCCTAATGAAAGTGCACACAGACCACCTTTCTGGATTTATATGAAAGTACTAAGTAGAGGTAAGATTTCCAAACTCATTTTTAATGATTCTTCTGGTTAAGGTGTGTTAACCTAGTTTTCCACTCAAGGGTCCATCCTTGGGAATGTAGTGATTGACAAAATGAGTAGGCTATTAAACCTATTAAGGGAAGAGACGAAGACTAGTGCCAGGCTAAAGGAGAAGCTTAAAGAGGCTAAGCAAAAGGCCAAGAGTATGGAGAAAAGAGTTGTTGAGGCTGAAGCCAAGGAGAAAGAGGTGGAAAGTCCCTCTATCAGGCTACTGAGGCTTAGAGAGCAGTCGAGGAAGTTGCAAAAAGTGCAATTTAAACCTTAAAGCTCTATTTGGCGTAATGTCACCCCTAATATTTCAAAATTTGGGCAATTTGGCCCTTGAAATGATGGCTGGAGCTTAAGGATTTGACACGCATCAATCAAAGATTGGACACATATCATATTAAGAGCCAAATTGCTCCGATTTTCAAACTTCAAGGGTTACATTTCACCAAATAAAACTTTAAGGTCTAAATTGTACTTTTTGTAAAACTTTAGGGTGCGATTTGCACTTTCGGCCTATTAAATTTGTTAAGATATGAAGTCATGTTTCAGTTGACAAGTTTGTTAGATTTAGTTGAAGACTAATTTATCTCTTGAATTTTATTCTTTGATGTAAGATTGTATCTTTTTAATTATTTGGTCATTATACATGGCTAGATATCACAACATTTAATTATGATTTCTTGCTTTAGATTAAATAGAACTTTGTAGTGCTATGTTGAACTTCAGAGTTGCAAACCTACGTGGTTCTAATTCCCTACATGGGATATATAGAAAGCTTGAGAATTGGCATCTCAAGTCCAAATCAAATTGTATTAATGTGACTATGAATTTTTTTATTATATATAGATTAGTGTACAAGGGATTAGGAAGAGTATGCTAAGCATTCTTATTAAGATCACATGTTTATGAGTTTAGTTATAAATCTATAGCTACAGTTACTAAAAATTGTGGTAATTAAATTAATTTATGTGCATATATGTTATGCATATGGTGTTAGTACTAATAAAACCAATTTGATTTAATTGCTTGTCTTATATAATGTATAACTTGAGGTTTAAAGTGTGAGTAGCAATGAAATTGCATTTGATGTGCTTTATGAGAAAATGTGTGGCAATTGAGTAATGAATATGAATATAAGACTTTATTACCCATGGTAATTGGTAGGAAACATGGCTAGGATATAATTGGTTTGCCATTGGGATAGAAACTTAGCTGAGTAATTTTATAAATAAATATTTATATTTTAAAGTATTTATCAAGTTGTAATGGTCATATCATCTGGTCATAATGGTTGTATTCATTAGGCTATAATGGTCATATTTATCAAACTATAATAGTTGTATTCATTAGGCTCTAATGGTCGTATTCATTAGGTTGTAATGGTCGTATTCATCATGCCTTAAGGGTCGTATTCATTAGGCCTTAATGGTCATATTTATCAGGCATATATGGTCGTATTCGGTGAGCCTGAAAGGCCGTACCCTACTAGCCTTAGAAAGCTTTAGTTCCCCACATCATCTTGATGTATTCTTTCATATTACTATGGACAATAACTGTAATAAAATAAATAAATAAAATAAACTGTATTTGATTATATAGTTTAAAGAGTGTATAAATTATAAGTGTACTTGAATGCATAATAATAAATCATATGCATGGATTCAGAATCTAAAAAATGATGAGATTGGGTTGAATCTTAAATCAATTATTTTGCATTATTATTTACGTTACTATGGTATTTATCTATTGAGGTTTATGTTATCTTGATTTAATGACAATATTATTATTATATTTGATGAAGTGAAAGTTCTTAGGAGATACTTGATTGAGTGATATACCTTGCGTGTTTTACTTGATGAGTACTTAAATTAGAAATTTTATCTTAATTACAACATCACTTAGATTTAGCATAAGTATAACTAAAAGTACTTAACTCACTTTCAAAATGCCAAATATTATGTATGTTTACATTTTTACATATTGAAAGTTAATATCAAAATTAGATATTCTAAGATGATTATCAACTTTAAATTTCTTCTATTGTTGAGCATTTGTAATATATCTTATTCTATGTCTCTAATTACTTTGAAAGCTTGGAAATTTATATTATAGATAAAATATAATTACATGCATTATTTTTATTACATATATATAATAAATATAATATAGTAAAACTAGTAGAATCCTCTAACTAAGCTTTTAGCTTAGCGTATGGCATTTTTTGTGCACAAGTTAGAGAATAACATTTTCAGAATAGAAGAAATTAAATCTAGTGGATCTGTATTAAGCAAGAGTTACATCAAAGATAAAGAGGAGAATGTACCAAAAAGGTTGTTTATGGCGTATTTTTTATTTTCTTTCTTAGTTTTGGCATGTATACTCAATATGCATATTGCCGAAGATATGTAAATATAATTTAAGTTGGTTATGTAATTAAGTTGTAAGTAGTTATTTTAGTTTAATCATTATACATGCATATATTTGTTAGAGAGTATGCCCTAGAGCCCATGTAATAGGGATGTTTTTCATATGTATGAAATTTATATTCTTAATAAAAGGCATCATTCATTTATTAATGCTGTATTTGAATACATGAGTTTGTAAATCTTAAATTAATAAATGAAGTCCTAGATATTATAAACACAGTGCAAAGGCAATCATGAAGGTGTTCATGATGTGAGATGTCTATCGCATGCAAATGTGTTAATATCTAAATATCCCTAGTCATAGAATTAACAAGATAGGACATTGTTAATTCGGACAGACTAGCACATGTTATAATTGTGATTATGGATGATAATCAAAGCTAACGTGTGGATGCTTGTTAGAGGAACAAGTTCATTGGAGACCTGCAAAGAGAATCCTCATATGGATATTAAATCTATGTCAGTGAGGAATCTCTTCATAGCGGTTGTGCAAGTATCCTTAGACTTGAGATCACCAAAGTTATCTTAAGTAGCAAGTGGTATACTTTGACTCCATAACTGATTACTTCCAACTGGGAGTGAACATAGTTAGGAGATTGGCTATATCATGACCTACTTGAAGATAGTTGAGTGATTGACAAAGGATTCACCATCCCAGATTTAACAAGGGAAGTTATCTCGCATGATTCTATAATTGCCTTGTTCAGAGAATCTCTGGCCAGAGTAATATGCCGAGATGGATGGAGATCCATGAAGGGCATTTTAGGAACATTGGTTAAATTAATAGAACATACATAATTAGATTTTATATGAGTTGACAGAAATCCATACTCATAATCTAATTGAGATAAGAGTGGTGAAACGAGTAATTGCACGGTAACTGTTTCTATGGAAGGGTACAGTCAAACCACATGACTTTCCTGACATTTGGGTAGTCATGATGCCTAGCTAGAGGCCAATCATGACTTGTATAATGATGTATCAAAATATCAATAGAGATTGATAAAATGATTTAAAGGAGTTTAAATCATGTGAGTTTTTGAATAGAACTCACAATTACATATTATACTGCCAACATGGACAGGAATCTAATAGGTTAGACACATATAGAGAAAAAGGGTAAAATGGTAAAATGACAAGGATAATAATATTTGATATTATTATAAAGGTAGAGAGGAGAATATGATAATAATTAATTAAAGAGTTTAATTAATTATGATCAAATAAAATTGTCCGCGGAACTTTTGAGAAATGTTCTGTAAATTGGACCTAAATGAAATAATGTATTTCATGATTTATTATTATTGTCTTATAAGTGTTATAAGACTACTATAATTGTTATAGGACTGATATAATAATTAATAGGATCATTGGAGAAATTATAAAGGGCCAAAGGAATGAAGAAGTTGGAGGAAGCCCTCCAGAAGAGGGCTACACGCCAACTCCATGTAGAAGGGCTTAGAGGGCTTTTTCTTGGACCAAATTAATTTATATATGTTACATAAGTGTTATGGAACTCACATATTTAATTTGGTTGGATTTGGAATCCATTTTGGTATTTAAATCCAATTAGATGCATAAAGGGCCTAGTTTGTGGATTTTGTGCATGGTCTTTTATGAAAAGATTTAATTTGGATTTAATTAAGCCCAAATGATTATAATTAATTCCAGAGGCCCAATTAATAATTCTTCAGAAATTTTAAAGAGCCCAATCTCATTAAGGAGTTGGAATTTTAACCTAACTATAAAAGGCCAACTAATGAGAATTAGGGTTAGGTGATTAAAACAAAAGGAAAGTCTTTTTTCTCTTAATTTTCTCTCCCTTTTACGCCACTTCCATTGCTAGCCTCTTGGATTTCAGCCAGCCCTAGTTGAACACCATTTTTTTGGTTCATTTTACCCCTCTCTAGTGTGGATTACTCATTAGAGGTGTTTGATTTTGGACACTATGGTTTGCGACAACCCGGTGCGAAGTAAAATCAACTGTTCAACAAAAATCAAAGGTGATTTTTCTTATTCTCATATAGTTATATTGTGTATTCATGGCAAGATCAGAATTAATGGTTAAAAAATTTTAAAATTCCGCTCATGTATGTGATGCATGTAACAGTTAAAATCCAACATGGTATCAGAGCCACGGTTTTGCCATGGATATACAATTATATATTTTTCTGCGAAATAAGTTTTGTTTTGTTTTGAGTTATTTATTTCATGAACTTTAAAATATTAGATTTGATTATTCATGAATGAGAAATATTGATTTCTAGTTGTATGTGTGATCAAATAAATTTGGTGGAAACAAAAACGAAATTTTTGAATGATTAAGATTAGGGTTTGGCGTGAAACTCATTAGGGTTTGGCGTGAAACCCTAGGTAATGTAGGGGCTGTTCTAATTTAATTTCTTATGGATCCATTTAAAAATCATTTAGATGATATTTTATGTGTTTAATATGTGATATTAAGTCGTAGGATCGAACGGAATTAAAATTGAACAAGTTTTGCATGAAAACTAGTTTTGTCGAAAAGTTCGATAAATTGGTGTTCTTCGTGTGTTCTTGATGTGTTCATGGTTAGAATGACTTTTGATCTTCTAAATCTTATATATATGATATATTAAAGTGTTTTTAATTAATTGGATTAATTAAAATGGGCCTTAAATTAATTTGATTAATTTTAATTCATTAAAACCACTTAATGGGCTTAATTATGTTTACGGACTTGGTTTAAATTAGTGAATGACTTGGTGGGCCCAAGGAGCTGATTTAAATTAACTATTATAAACATTAATTAAGTTTATTAATGGGTTTTAAGGGCTAGAGTGGGCTTGGCTCATTCCAAAAGGCCCAAATGGTCTAAATGACACAAAACTAGTTTGTGTGTGAACACACTTAGGGTTTTTCTTCTGTGGGTTTCGGCCTACACTTGTTTTAAGCCCAAAATCGATTCTTTTAATTATTTAATATGATTAATTAATTAAATAATCAATTTATAATTAATTAATAATCAATTGGATTGATTATTAAGATAAGAACACATGCATGCAAAAAGGTTTCCTAAAATGAAAGTTTCCAAAATGGAAAAAGTTTCCTAATTTGATCACATCATTGAATAACTCAAAATATAGTTTCAAAGGTTGAAAAAAAGTTAGTAATCCATTTATTTATGCATTAGAGAGGCATATAAGGGTGAATGATTGGCATGATGGTTAGTTATGGACAAAGCCTAATGTGATTGAGCATAATGCACGTTTTGGCCCAATGAGGACTTTCATGTCCCGGCCACTTGTTTTTGGTATGTATTTTTTTTTTCAAATTGTAATATGTAATTAGATTACTTAGATTAGAATTAGAAATAGAGATGGAGACTAATATCAAGGAGCAAGATGGGCCGGATGGAGATCCAACAAGCTTGAAGATAATGTAATTATTTTCTTGTTTGAATCATGCATACTACCTAGGTGTGACCTTTTGATTTCGCTCTTGGCTCGGGGAAATCAATGTAGTGAAGTCCATAACTATACCATATTTGTATGCTTATATTTATGTGATAGATATAGGATACATACCAATGTATGCCAACCATGTATTATGAGACTTAATTAACTAAAACCCTCAAACAAATACTAAGGTATATAAGCCTTCCATTAATTTGAGGAGAACCAGAGTTCTTTATAGTGTGGGTTGTTGACCACAGTCAAGCTCACATTATATCGAATATGTTCAAATCTAATTAAATGGGTCATCTTAGCTAGCCCATTAGTTTGTTGACCACAGTCAAGGCTAATGGTTCTAGAGGCAAGATTAGGGAATGCATATATGATATGCATGCATCAAGAGTTGATAACCTAATGATCCAATAGTTGTGTAGAGACATAATTGGTATAGAGATACCTACCTTTCAAGGGTATGGAATTTGGCTTGTTGAACACAGTCAAGGTCAAATTGCATATTAAGGATTGGATATTGGCCCACTAAGAAAACCATCGGGTTTTCTCGAATTATATAGTGAGGGCTATTAATTCGCAATAAAATAGTGGGAGTAAATGGATTAATTAAAGACCTTATTAATGCATACATATATATGAACATACTCTCATATATTTTCTTTTTCACATCTAGGTCATCATCATGAGCACATCAAACATTAATATACGATCAATCTTGGATAACAAGCTGGTTGGCAACAACTATTCTGACGGGATCAGGAAAGTGAGAATTGTTCTCAGGGCTGAAAAGATCCATTATGTCTTGGATAAAGATCCACCACCACTTCCATCAGATGATGCCATTGATGAGATCAAAGGCATTTTTCGAAAATACATGTTGGATAGTGAAGCAGCAGCATGTCTGATGCTGGGTGCTATGTCCTCGGAGCTTCAGAAGCAACATGAAATGATGGATGCTAGAACCATCGTTTTGCATCTAGAGGAGCTTTATTCTTCTCAGGCTAGAACTGAGCAATATGAGATTGCTCGAGCTCTATTTAGTTGCAAAATGGTGGAAGGCACTTCAGCTGCTACTCATGCATTGAAGATGTATGGGTATATTGAGCATTTGAGTAGACTTGGCTATGTTATGGATAATGATCTATACATAGATTTAATCTTGTTCTCATTGGCTCCAAGTTATGCACCTTTTGTGCTTAACTTCAACATGAACAAGATCCAAGTATCCATTCCTGAGTTAATCAACATGCTCAAGACAGCTGATGGATCATTTAAGAAGGATCCAAAAAGTGTCATGGTTGTCACTTTTACTAAAGGCAAGAAGCAGAAGAAGAAGAAGATAATCAAGGCGCAGCCAAAGAATGGTGGGATCTCCAAGAAGAAGGTTGCCAAGAAAGAGAATCCCAAAGGAACTTGCTTCCATTGTGGAAAGGATGGTCATTGGAAGCGTAACTGCAAGGCCTATCTAGATTCTCTCAAGGAGAAGAAGCAAGCTGATGCTTCTACTTCAGGTATTCATATGATTGAAATTAATACTTATTCTATTGCTTCAAAACAATCTTGGGTATTAGATACCGGATGTGGATCTCATTTATGTAATAATCTACAGGGGCTTAGAAGCTTTAGAAGAGTTGGAAAGGCAGAGATATGTTTGCAGTCAGCTACTGGACATAACATCTCTACAACAGTTGTGGGGACTTACTATTTGCCTCTTCCTAGTGGATTAGTACTGGAATTAAATAATTGTTATTATGTTCCAGCCTTATCCAAAAGTATTATTTCTTTCAGTCATTTGATGAACGATTATGATATTTCTTTGAAGGACAAATGTTGTTACATTTTTAAAAACAATATGTTTTATGCAAAAGCTATCATTGAGAATGGTATATTTGTTCTTGATTTAATTAAAGAAGTACATAATGTGAATACCAAGAGAATGAAACATGATAATCTGAATACCTCATACTTATGGCATTGTCATTTAGGCCATATAAATGAAAAATGCATGACCAAGTTACACAAGTCAGGTGATTTGGGATCATTTGATTATGAATCATTTGATACATGTGAATCTTGTTTATTGGGAAAAATGACAAAAGCTCCCTTTATTGGTAAAGGAGAACGAGCTAAAATGGTTTTGGACTTAATACATTTAGATGTATGTGGTCCAATGACTACACACGCCAGAGGAGGTTACTCCTACTTCATTACTTTCATAGATGATTATTCCAGGTTTGGATACATCTATCTAATGAAATATAAGTCTGAAGCATTTGAAAAGTTCAAAGAGTTCAGAAATGAAGTAGAGATACAACTTGGCAAAAGTATTAAAACACTTAGATCAGATCAAGGTGGAGAATACTTAAGTCAAGAGTTTCAGGATTATCTTAGAGATAATGGGATTTTATCTCAATGGACTCCTCCATATACACCACAACACAATGGTGTATCTGAAAGGAGAAATCGAACACTATTAGATATGGTTCGATCAATGATGAGCCGAGCGGACTTGCCTATGTCTTTTTGGGGATATGCACTAGAAACTGTTGTTTATGTGTTAAACAGAGTTCCTAGTAAATCGGTTGATGTTACTCCATATGAGATGTGGAATAACAAGAAACCCACGCTTTCTCATATGAAAGTATGGGGCTGTCCTGCTTATGTGAAGAGGACAATGTCAGACAAACTGGATGTTAAGTCTGACAAATGTTTATTTGTGGGATATCCAAAAGAAATGTTTGGATATTATTTCTATCATCCCTTAGAACAAAAGGTGTTTGTTTCAAGGCATGCTGTCTTCTTGGAAAGAGAATTTCTCCTACGAAAGGACAGTGGGAGTAAAATTGAGCTTGGTGAAGTTCAAGACCCACAAATAGAAGTTGATCAACCGATTGAACCCGAAACTGAATTTCATAATGATGAGATTACAGTTGAACCTGATTATACACAAAATCCTAGAAGATCTACTAGGATGCATTCTATCCCTGTGAGATATGGATTTCACGTTGATTCGGATAGAGGCATAACTGTAGTAGAGGACAATGAGCCTACAAGCTATCGAGAAGTTTTGAACAGTTCAGAACGTGATTTATGGCTTAAGGCTATGCAGTCCAAAATGGACTCCATGTATGAGAATAAAGTATGGACTTTAACTTAACCACCTGAAGGGATAAAACCCATAGGGTGCAAATGGGTCTTTAAAAAGAAGACTGACATGGAAGGTAATATAGTTACCTATAAAGCTCGCTTATTAGCAAAAGGTTAAGTATTGACTATGACGAAACTTTTTATCCTGTAGCGATGCTTAAGTCTATAAGAATACTTTTAGCCATTGCAGCTCATTATGATTATGAGATTTGGCAAATGGATGTGAAGACAGCTTTCCTTAATGGAAATCTCTCTGAGGATGTGTATATGACACAACCAGAAGGATTCACATCAGGAAATGGTGAAAAGGTATGCAAGCTTCAAAGATCCATTTATGGATTGAAGCAAGCCTCTAGGAGCTGGAACATACGATTCAATGAGACAATCAAAGAGTTTGGTTTCTCACAGAATGAAGATGAACCTTGTGTGTATAAAAGGGTCAGTGGGAGTGCAATTGTCTTCCTAGTTCTATATGTAGATGACATATTGATCATGGGAAAAGATATTTCTCTTCTCTAATCTGCTAAAATATGGTTATCCAAGTAATTCTCCATAAAAGACCTTGGAGAAGCATCCTATATTCTGGGAATAAGGATCTATAGAGATAGATCAAATAGGTTGCTAGGTCTTTCTCAGAGTACATATATAGATAAAGTATTGAAGAGGTTCAATATGGATCTCTCTAAGAAAGGGTTTATACCCATGGTGCATGGGAAACACCTTTCTAAGTCTATGTGTCCGCAAACACTAGAGGATAGAGAGAGAGCATGAATAAAATACCATATGCATCTGCAATTAGTTCTATCATGTATGCTATGTTATGTACACGTCCAGATGTAGCATTTGCTTTGAGTGTCACAAGCAGATTCCAATCCAATTTTGGAGAGGAACATTGGGCAGCTGTCAAGAATATTCTTAAGTACTTGAGAAGGACTAGGGATATATTCTTGGTATATGGAGAGGGCAGTTTGGAAGTAAACGAGTATACAGATGCCAGCTTCCAATCTGACAAAGATGATTGTAAATCACAATCTGGTTATGTGTTCATAATGGGAGGAGGAGCAGTTAGTTGGAAAAGTTCCAAACAAGAAACAACTGCTGATTCCACGACGGAAGCTGAGTACATTGCTGCTTCAGAAGCAGCCAAAGAAGCAGTTTGGATCAAAAAGTTCATAACCGAACTAGGAGTGGTGCCTAGCATTGTTGATCCGATTCCTTTATATTGTGACAACAATGGAGCCATTGCGCAAGCAAAGGAACCACGGTCTCATCAGCGATCCAAACATGTTCTCAGACGCTACCATCTCATAAGGGAAATAGTAGCTAGAAAAGATGTGAAAATAAAAAGGGTTCCCACAGATGACAATGTGGCGGATCCCCTCACTAAAGCACTTTCCCAGATAAAGCATGATCACCATATAAATAGCATGCGTCTGAGACATATAAGTGATTGGCTCTAGTGCAAGTGGGAGATTGTTAGAGAGTATGCCATAGAGCCCATGTAATAGGGATATTTTTCATATGTATGAAATTTATATTCTTAATAAAAGGCATCATTCATTTATTAATGTTGTGTTTGAATACATGAGTTTGTAAATCTTAAATTAATAAATGAAGTCCTAGATATTATAAACACAGTGCAAAGGCAATCATGAAGGGGTTCATGATGTGAGATGTCTATCGCATGCAAATGTGTTAATATCTAAATATTCCTAGTCATAGAATTAACAAGATAGGACATTGTTAATTCGGACAGACTAGCACATGTTATGCTTCTTGAATGGTTCAAGCAATGGTTCTCATAATTGTGATTATGGATGATAATCAAAGCTAACATGTGGATGCTTGTTAGAGGAACAAGTTCATTGGAGACCTACAAAGCGAATCCTCATATGGATATTAAATCTATGTCAATGAGGAATCTCTTCATAGCGGTTGTGCAAGTATCCTTAGACTTGAGATCACCAAAGTTATCTTAAGTAGCAAGTGGTATACTTTGACTCCATAACTGATTACTTCCAACTGGGAGTGAACATAGTTAGGAGATTGGGTATATCATGACCTACTTGAAGATAGTTGAGTGATTGACAAAGGATTCACCATCCCAGATTTAACAAGGGAAGTTATCTCGCATGATTCTATAATTGCCTTGTTTAGAGAATCTCTGGCCAGAGTAATTTGCCGAGATGGATGGAGATCCATGAAGGGCATTTTAGGAACAATGGTTAAATTAATAGAACATACATAATTAGATTTATATGAGTTGACAGAAATCCATACTCAGAATCTAATTGAGATAAGAGTGGTGAAAGGAGTAATTGCATGGTAACTGTTTCTATAGAAGAGTACAGTCAAACCACATGACTTTCCTGACATTTGGGTAGTCATGATGCCTAGCTAGAGGCCAATCATGACTTGTATAATGATGTATCAAAATATCAATAGAGATTGATAAAATGATTTAAAGGAGTTTAAATCATGTGAGTTTTTGAATAGAACTCACAATTACATATTATACTGCCAACATGGACAGGAATCTAATAGGTTAGACACATATAGAGAAAAAGGGTAAAATGGTAAAATGACAAGGATAATAATATTTGATATTATTATGAAGGTAGAGAGGAGAATATGATAATAATTAATTAAAGAGTTTAATTAATTATGATCAAATAAAATTGTCCGCGGAACTTTTGAGAAATGTTCTGTAAATTGGACCTAAATGAAATAATGTATTTCATGATTTATTATTATTGTCTTATAAGTGTTATAAGACTACTATAATTGTTATAGGACTGATATAATAATTAATAGGATCATTGGAGAAATTATAAAGGGCCAAAGGAATGAAGAAGTTGGAGGAAGCCCTCCAAAAGAGGGCTACATGCCAACTCCATACAGAAGGGCCTAGAGGGCTTTTTCTTGGACCAAATTAATTTATATATGTTACATAAGTGTTATGGAACTCACATATTTAATTTGGTTGGATTTGGAATCCATTTGGGTATTTAAATCCAATTAGATGCACAAAGGGCCTAGTTTCTGGATTTTGTGCATGGTCTTTTATGAAAAGATTTAATTTGAATTTAATTATCCCCAAATGATTATAATTAATTCCAGAGGCCCAATTAATAATTCTCCAGCAATTTTAAAGGGCCCAATCTCATTAAGGAGTTGGAATTTTAACCTAACTATAAAAGGCCAACTAATGAGAATTAGGGTTAGGTGATTAAAACAAAAGGAAAGACTTTTTCTCTTAATTCTCTCTCCCATTTGCGCCACTTCCATTGCTAGCCTCTTGGATTTTGGCCAGCCCTAGTTGAACACCAATTTGTTGTTTCAATTTACCCCTCTCTAGTGTGGATTACTCATTGGAGGTGTTCGATTTTGGACACTGTGGTTTGCAACAACCCGGTGCGAAGTAAAATCAACTGTTCAACAAAAATCAAAGGTGATTTTTCTTATTCTCATATAGTTATATTGTGTATTCATGGCATGATCAGAACTAATGGTTAAAAAATTTTAAAATTCCGCTCATGTATGTGATGCATGTAACCGTTAAAATCCAACAATATTGATTTTGTTTGTGGCATGATTAATAAAATTATAGAACTATCTTATGATGGTATTTGGAGGATGGGAGTTTTATATGTATTGGAGTTTATATCGGTTGTGATGGAGTGGAGATATGTGATTTTAGAAGTGCATTTATAACTTTTTGTACAAGATGCTTAGGGCAAACTTTGCCAAAATTTTGACAAAATTAATGTTAACAATTTGAAGGATTATATGAATTAAAGAGAATTTATATATTTATATAATTATAGATCATAAAATAGCTAGTAACATTATTGTACAGTTCGATCATCTAACAAGGTATAAGGTGTTACATTTAGTGGTATCACAGCATAGTTTTAAGTGGTTCTGGATCTAAGATGACAGGAAGTAGGAAGGGAGTTCTAGCACTATGTATACCTATCAGTAACCCCCTTTTGACGTGCATCGAACCCTACTTGATTTGGATTTGCTCTCGAAGGCCAACTTTTAGGGTCCATGACTAGATGAGGTTAATAAAATTCATAGATTGGCCATTTCATTATAGAAAAAGGATTCACCCTAATTCGTTGAGTTTCGGGCCTCAAAAAGGCATGAAACAGCATATTGATGTATCCTAATCCTATTATTGGTGGTTAGCCTATGATGGCATCTAAGTGGGCCCAAGAGATAAGTATCATAGAGTTACCACCCAACAGAACATTGGAAAATGATTTTAACCTTTGATACCCAAATAGAAATGGTGTTCAGGACATCACTCTTATTTATACCTTAATTAGGAGTTTTTTATAAATGATTCTTTAATATTAATTTCTTATCTCCCTTCTCACATAATGCATAATAATAAATAAATAAATAAACACATTAATCAAATAATAAAGAAATAAAGTAATAAATTGAGAGGTTGATTTAAGAGAATGAATAAAAGGGGATGTCAAGTTATAACATGTAAAAAGGTGACAGGCTGTAGTGAAACATGCAAAAAGAGAAAGGATTGATGAGGGAATTTTCCCTTGCCTTTATAAGTAGTCATCATTAGGTTAAGAGAGAGAAAGAGGGACAACATATGCTTGAAAAATTAATGAAATTTATCTCTCATTTCATCTTATTCATCCATTGTTAAACATCTAAGAAAATCCTTGAAGAAATCATTAAAGAAGTTCTTGCATGTTGTTTTTTGAAAAACTAGTTAGTGTGTATCAAGAAGGTAATTAACTTAAATTGATTCTTCTTCTTCTTCTTCTTCTTCTTCTTCTTCTTCTTGTTTTGTTGAGTTATGGATTAAACAAAATGCTGGAAGTGTGTGTTAAGAATGTGAATTGTTGTGAAAGGAGAAGAAGTTAGGAAAAGAAAAGGAAAGGGGAAAGCACGAGATTAAGGCTAGGGGATTTTCAGCCAAGGTATGGTTTTCTTAGGACCTCATATATGTATGTGGTTAAATGGAGAAGAAAAATGATTTGTTATATGATAGGTTGATCAATTGATTTGAGCATAAACTTTGTAGGAGGATTGATAAGAAAAAGCATATAAGCATTAAAAACTAGTTGTTGTAATTTAAGCATAAATTGAGTTAGGAAGCTTAAATTGAGATAATTTTAATTTTATACTTTACCTAGGTAATATACCTATAACTTTGTTGAAGCAACTTATGGCAAAATATGTCTATATGATAGTCATAATTTCATTTTAAATTGTATAGGATTCCTGATTTTGGTTCTGGAACAGTTTATAGAACATGTGATGTAATTTCTTGTATAATGGTCAGAATGATATGAGGTTGAATTCTATATAAAATAGACTTATAAATGAACATTTTATATGCAGGAATCATTGTCTAATTCTGCATGTTTTAATGTCTAATGTTAGATTGAAATTCATAAAAACTGGTTACATTGTTGAGGAACAGATTGTGGTATTTTGGGCATAAATTTTGGTAGAAGAGTCAGACTACTATGCTGTAAAATTATGATTAAACTAGACACCTAGGATCAGAATTATGTTGCAGGAAAGTTAGGCTGATTCATTCTCTATTTTATTCTATAAATTTTTCAAATGGTAATAATAATTATTTTTGAGTTTATGAACAACATATGGTGTTTCTTGAATATCTCATATTATAGATGTGCTATTATGATGCATTTTGTTGTTCTAGAAACTAGACATATAGGGGAATGAACTTGTAGAAGTTCACTTGGACTAAAAATAACATCTTCAAATTGAAAAAGGGCACCTAAGTTGGATCCAGATTGCTGCCCCTGTACAGAGTTGTGTAGGCAAAATTTTTAAATTATCTTCTATATTAGGTTAAATATAATTATGCTAAAAATTTGTTTATATGAAAACACAATGAATTGGATATGGCATATGATATGATTATTGATAAAAGTTCATACACACATACATACATACATATATATATATATACATACTCATATATGTAAGTAAGATTATTGACAATTATATTAAATATGCATATGTGATTGAATTTTTATACTTGCTTGTTATATGTAAAATGATTTATAAGCATGTACTCCTAGGAAGAGTAAATGTGTATTTTAATATGCACTTAGACTATGAAATGAGGAATACATTAGTGTGACCATGTTCACATGTAGTGCCTTAATGATAACATGCTAAAGTACTTATTATGATGATTTATGCTCAATGGTTCATACTTGTATTGTAATATGCCTATATGAATTCATGTGTTTATACATATACTAGTGATTATGAATCTTTTTACATGATCATATACATATGATGTATTATAATGTAAAGTTCTTATGTTAAGCCATGTTTATGATGAGCACTTGAACATGTATGGTACATTGTGTGATATTTAATGATAGCATGATTATAAAGTATGTGAAGCATTATATGGATTTGCTTATATAATTATGCCATGGCAATAATATAGCTATCTTATTGATGTACATGTGCAAATTGATTAGTTAAATGCAAGCATAATATATGAAAAGAGAATTAAAATGAGTATTGCCTGCACTTTGAGTTCAATCGTGGATAGATAGGTGCCTATAGGGATATTACAGTTGCCACAGTCAACCTATTTAGGTCTAAAGTACAGTTGATCCTGTTGGATCACGAACAGCCATTTGGGGAGTTAATTGACCTATTTGGGTCCATTTGATTGGTCTACCATACATTCAATCCTATTTGGGTCTATAATTTTGATATCCTTAGATATCCACCATTTTGATACCCTTGGGTATCCACTATTTCCATTATTGATCTTTTCAACTTAAGCAGGCTAAGTTACAATATAAATACAACATAGTCAGTTACAGTATAACAAGACATATGATTTATGGAATATCATGATTAACTGAGTTTTCTAATGCATGTATTATATTCTTTTACTTATATATACATGTACAAATCATTTTATGAAGTGTTGGAAATTATGGAGACTAATTTGAATGTAGGAATACATAGTTGATCAAATTCATTATATTTTTATCATATGCTTATCATTTATATGTTACTTTAAATGTTTTTAAATTATATATGATTTAATGAATTTGACAATCACTGTGATTGGTTGTCCTTCACTTTTATTATTCCCACTAAGTTGTATAGCTTAGCATAGGTTATTTGATCCATGTAGGTTTTATAGTCAAGACTTTTGCATAGGAACGTTCACTGCATCAGAATAGGCCAACACCAGTCTATAGAAGTTGATGCAGGGCTTGTGATTAATTTTGTACAAGTTTCTTAACAAGTTTTAATATGTATAAAAGGTTATAATATATGAATGTCACATGGAAGATAATGTTGTAATAAGCTCATAGTGAGAATGCTCGTATATGCATGCATCTAGGAGCTAGTATGCTTATATTCATATGTGCTAGAATGCTGAACACTATGCATGAGGGTAAATAGACTAAGATAGTTGAATCTATAATGACTATGATAATGGGTTGCATAATGAGTCATTATACATATGAAATCAAAGTACATGAAATATGTGAGAAGCACCTAACTAATATATAAGTTAACTAATTAGATGGATTAGGTTATGTGAATGTATGTAGATTTTAATTGGGTTAATAACCTAATATAACATTACTTATATATATAGTATAATGAATGATAAAGGCTTTAGATGTAGGGTGTTTCATGTTTTATGTTTCAATTGATGTTTGCTTATATAACATTTTGATAATCACTGTGAGAGGTTGTCTTCCATGTTTAGGATTCCCACAACATAGGTTATTTTATCTATGTAGGTATTGTAGTCAAAGCATTTGCTCAGGAACATACTCTACATCAGGACAGGCTAACACCAGTTCACAGAAGTTAAAGTAGGGGTTTTTTTGTTAATTTTGTATAACTTTCTTTAATATGTTTAATATGTATAAAGGTTATATAATATATGTAAATCCTATGGATAGATGATGTTATATTAAGCTCATCAGAAAAAGGTTAGTATGTGTATGCATATAGGAGCTAGAATGGTTATATATATATATATATATCATAATTGCCTGAATGATATATAAGAGATTAAATATGAAAACTTAGGTAGTTGTATCTAGTATGAGCATGATATGTGGTTTATGGGATTAGTACTTGTGCATATGTAATTAAAGTAAATGAAGTTGTGAGAAACACCTAATTAATATACAGGTTGACTAATAATGGATCATTAGAATGATTAATGTGGATTTAATGGTTTAACTTCCTCCTATTATATGATTAAATATGCATAGCCTAATATATGTTATAGGCATTAGATTTAGGGTGTTTTGGAATAGCATTTATAACTTTCAACAGTTGTCTGAGGAAACTTTTCATAAAGCATGAGAGCGATTCAAAAGGTTGTTAAAGAGCTATCCTTATCATGAGATAGTTATACACCAGCTTATGTTAACTTTTTATACAGCATGTAACCCCATGATGAGATCATTATTAGATGTAGCATTAGGGTGTAGCTTCATAAATAAATTTTTAGAAGAAGCATTTATGTTGCTTGATGAAATACTGATGAACGAAGCACAATAGGCCAATATGAGGGCCATGAACAAGAGGTAGGGAGTCCACAGTGTGGATGAAATGCCAATGTTGAAAGCGCAAATAGAGTTGCTTAAAAAGGAATCAAGCAATTTGAAAATTCAAAATGTGTTAGCTATATTGCAAGAATGTGGTTCATATAAAGGAGCTAGTTTGGTCAATGAGCAAAAAACAATTGAGTCTTGCACCCAGTCGCTAGGAGATGTAAATGTTGTTCATGATTACAAGAGGAATGACCCATTTAGCAATCATTATAACTCAAGATAGAGAAATCTTCAAAACTTTTCATAGACAGAGGGTAACCAAACTTCATCATCAAATAACCAACCTAGAGCTCCATTCAACCTAATAACAACTAATTTTCAAAGCAATTAGCATCAAAGTTATCTTCAGCAATATCAGCCTCCATAAGTGCAAACACATTTTCAAACACCTTACCAAGCCCCACCAATTCATCAAACAAATTTCCAGCCACTTGGATTTCAAGCTAGATAACCCCTACCATAAGATAAAAGCCAAATTTGGAAGACATGTTTGCTAGTTTCATGACTAGCCTAAACTTAGTTCATGTCTAGCCAAGATGCTAGGTGGAAATCACAAGAGTGGTGGAACATAAATCAAGATGCAGCAATGAGAAATTTATAGACACAAATTAGGCAACTAGCCAACTCCATTTCCACAAGGCAGTAGGGTACATTTCCTTCCAATGTTGATAAAAACTCAAAAGAAAAGGCTAAGGCAATCACTCTAAAAAGTGGTAAAGAAGTGAAAGAAGCTTATCAAAGCAAGTCTTCTTCTCAAGTGGTGGAGCCGAAAATAAAGGTATGTACTTCTAACCCTAAGGTTGTTGGTGATGTACCAAAAGCAAAGGATAAAGGTAAGGCTGTGTTAAACTCTAATATACCTATTGATGAATCACATTTACATTTTCCTCATTAGTTAGGAAATCAAGGAACAATGAGCAATTTGAAAAATTTTTAAACATGTTTAAGAAATTGCATTTCAATCTACCTTTTGCTGAAGCTTTGCTTTATATGCCTAAGTATGCTAAATTTATGAAAGACTTATGCTTAAACAAGAAAAAGCTATAGGGGATAGGAATAGTAAAATTATCTTAGAATTGTAATGCTATATTATCTAACAAATTCCAGCTAAGTTAGAGGATTTGGGTAGTTTCACACTACCTTGTGAATTAGGAGGGAATTTTGTTGGTAATGCTTTATGTGATTTGAAAGCTATCATTAATTTGATGCCTTATTCTATATGTGGGAAACTTAAACTTGGAGACATTAAGAAGACAATAATGACCCTTTAATTAGCAGGATGTTCATCCAAACATCCAAAGGGGATCATTAAGGATTTGCTAGTTAAGGAGGAGAAGTCCATTATATAAGTGGATTTTGTTGTAATGGATATGAATGAGAATAAAAAAGTACCTCTGATAATGGAAAGGCCATTCTTAAATACCATGAGGGCTCTCATTGATGTCCATAGGTGATCAACGACTCTTTGATTCAATGATGAGGAGAAGGTATTTGATGTCAACAAGGTTATGAAGCATCCATCATGTGAATTTGAAGAATATTTGTGTTTTATGGATGCAATTCAAGATTGTATAGATTAGTTATAAGAAGGGATCTTGCTAGATAAGTCTTTAAAAAGCTATTTGATGCACTCTTCTGAAGATCAAGTGTTTAATAAGGCTAAGAACGATGTTTGGCAGATTTAGAGATAGAATTTGTCGAAGAAGATGACATGAAAGAAAAAGTACTTTAAATTCCTAAGGGAGAATCCAAACCTAAACTTAAATATCTTCCTTCTCATTTGAAGTGTGTATTTTTAGAAGGCAATGAGAAACGTGCAATAATTTGTTCTATTTTGATAGGTGAAGATGAGGGGCTATTGATTGAGGTGCTTCAGAAGAACAAAAAGGCTATAGGGTGGGATACAACTAATCTCAAGGGAATTATTCCAAGCTACTGCACTCATCGAATTAATATAGAGAAGGATTATAAGTTAGTAGTTTAACCCTAAAGGCAATTGAATCCAATAATATAAGAATTGGTAAAGAAAGAAGTTTTGATGTTGCTGGATGTAGGTATTATATTTCAAATTTTTTTTATAGTAGTTGAGTAAGTCCTGTCTAATGTATCCCAAAGAAAGGTGGTATGATTGTAGTAGAGAATGATCACAATGAACTCATTCCAACTGTAAGGACCTAATCATAACCCTAATTGGATTATTGACAATTAAGAAGGACCATAGTTAACTAAGGCAAAATTGGATTATTTTGAAATTATCCATGTTAAGTCCCAAGAGGTGTATTTTGGTAATTTCCACATGTAAGTAGATGAGTTAAGTTAAATTATAATTAAAGGAAAGGATATAATTGAAGTAAATTAGAAGTTTGTGGGTTACATGTTAAGAAATATAAGTTGATGGGGGTTAAATTGAATAAGGGTGATTTTGGAATTTCACCTAAGAAGATATTTACCCCATTAACTTTTATTATCTTTTTAAAGAAGGAACTCTTGGAGGATTTGGAAGAGGGGGATCGACACTTAAGGGAGATAACTCTCTCTCTCTCTCTCTCTCTCTTGGTTACGAGATTGAAGAAGAAGACCGATGGCTTTAGTGTTTCAACCTTATGAAGGTAATGTTTTCCTCTCATGGATCTCTTCTTTATGTTTGATTTAATGGAATTAAGGATGTAAAGAGATGATATACCATGCATGTTATCTCCATGTATAAGGAAAAGAAAGGAATCTAGAGCATAAGGGATGGATTAAGAGGTGTGAAAGAGGTTTAAAGCATCAAAGGCCAGGTATGGGAATACTGTGTTTTGTTGTTTGTATATGGATTTATAAAAATTAGGGTTATGTTGTATGGATTCTCAAATGAGTAATGAATGATTATTAGTTTTAAGATGAGTAAGGAAGGAATGTTTGGCTTAAAATGAGTTTTTGAGGACCTTTTGGAATATGGGAGTATTTCTATTTACGTTTGAACGGAGATCGGATCGATCTATTTTGTTGCAGGCAGCATTCTTTCTTTGGGTGTCAAGTCTTGACATTCTTCACGAGTCATGCACCTCTTGCCTTCACTCGTGAACTCCTTTATGAAATGATATGCCATGTTCATTATATCATGATTATGAGATATATATTTCACCTCGACCATGAGCAAGGTTCCTCATGTGAGTAGAACTCCATAGGTGGGTTCCATGGAGAATATATGGACCCCAAATGTACAATATTATACTAGAACTTACATGGACTATAACATGTATACTAAGATTCATGTGCTCTATTTATAAAATGCATAGATGTGACATCGAGACCTTGTTTTATAATCATGATATGTAATGCTTGTTCTTTGTAATCACATACAACTCTACTAGTCTGTTTAAATATACAGAAATGTTTACACACATGTAAGTTTAAAGATAACATAAAGGATGTAGAGTTTATGAACCAAATATGAGAATTGTACTATATATGTTTAGTAAATATGCTTACCATGACTACTTGTAGATGCTATATGACTTAAATACACCCTTATATTATGAATTAATGTCGAATGCCTATCTTAGGTGAACAAAGTGATTTAATGCGGTAAGTGCAAATCTTGTACCATTAATAACTACGATGTCTAGCCTCTTGATAAAAAGGATTATAAGATGTACATGAAGGTTTCGATGCACATATGCATAATGATAACATTTACCTAACTAAATGTAACATATGATATAAATTGGTGTTGTAAGAGGTTTAAGTTACCACGTTAAGATATTATTAAGGAGCACATATGCACGAAACAGGAGTGAGAATTGAGTTATTATAAGAAGAAATCATGTCTAACATTGACAAAATGGATGTTGCATGGCATAAGCACTTTCTTATGCATGCCATATCGGTTAATTGAAGTAAGTAGAGCTTGTATGATCAATAATCATGATTTCTTGAGTTGTAAGAAGAAAGAATTAAGAAATACATGAATGATAATAGTTTGACATGAATAGTAAGCTATGATGATGTTAGTGAATTAACTAGTCTAAGCAGGATCGAGCTAAGTCAAGTTAGTACTCTAGATTAGTGCAATAGGGTATTCGTTGTTGAGGTTGAAGTCTTTCTCAAGTGATCAGTATAATAAACTCATATGTTATTTGGTATTATTGTAAAGGGTTGTGTATATTTATGCATGATTATATAACTCAGGGAAAAAGGTTATCTATAGAATTTTGTTCCTCACTAAGCTTTCTAACTTAGCACAGGTTTGTTTATCCATGTAGGTTCAAGTTATGCTCTAGAGGATCGGGCAAGATGCTATTGCCATGGCGATTTCAGGGTACATGAAAGCCATTTATGTTATGATTATTTATCTATAAGCTTGTTTATCCTATTGTGGCATGTAATTATGGCCTGCCTTATTATTATTATTATTGTTATTTCTGCCTGAGCAATACTAGGTTTATGATGATGATTAATGGTTATCCATAGTTAGTGGATTAGGGTGTTACGGTTAGTGGATTAAGGTGTTACAGTTAGTGGTATCAGAGTGCCTAGTTTAGTCTTTTGTAGGCAATAAGGAATTAAGGAATTGTTCTGGAAGATTAAGATGATATTGGTCTAGACCATGGTGTTATTGTTATTGGCATACATTTTGATGATTATGTTAGGTGTTTGACCTATGATTGAAATATATTGGACCAATAGCGAGATTTTGGCAGAGATTGTGAGATGATATATGAGGAATTATCAATATGCCTCATCTCCTGATATTAGAGGTACTTAAAAAATCATGATGTTTTATGATTAAGGTATAGCATAAGAATGATTATAAGCATGTCTAGATTATTTATTAAGATGTTTGAGGAAAGTTCATATAACTAGAAGAGAACATGATCTTTGGCATAGATGATGATGCAAGATGTTAAGATTATTAGGAGACTCAGGATAAGAAATACAACGACCATAAGAGTATCAGAAAATCAGAGACAGATACATATGATTATAGATGATGAGTTTATTATTAATATAGAGAATGCTTATGGTTATAGTTACTTATAGCTAAAGCAGAGTTAAGAATTGCTAGCAATAAAGATAAAGAGTACCAATTTTGAATTTCGAGGACGAAATTCTTTTAAGAAGGAGTGATTTGTATGGACCCAATCATAACCCTAATTAGATTATTGATAATTAAGGAGGACCATCGTTAATTAAGGTAAAATTGGATTATTTTACAATTATCGATGTTAAGAGCCAAGAGATGTATTTTGGTAATTTCCACATGTATGCAGATGAGTTAAGTTAAATTATAATTAAAGAAAAGGATATAATTGAAGTAAATTAGAAGTTTGTGGGTTACATGTTAAGAAATATAAGTTTGTGGGGGTTAAAATGAATAAGGGTGATTTTGGAATTTCACCTAAGAAGATATTTACCACACTAACTTTTATTAGCTTCTTGAAGAAGGAACTCTTGAGGGATTTGGAAGAGAGGGATCGTGACTTGAGGGAGATAGCTCTCTCTCTCTTGGTTACTGGATTGAAGAAGAAGACCTAGGCTTTTGGTGTTTCAACCTTATGAAGGTAATGTTTTACTCTCATGGAATTAAGGATGTAGAGAGATGATATATCATGCATATTATCTCCATGTATAAGGAGAAGAAAGGAATCAAGAGCATGAGGGATGGATCAAGAGGAGTGAATGAGGTTTAAAGCTTCAAAGGCCAGGTATGGGAATATTGTGTTTTGTTGTCTGTATATAGATTTATTGAAATTAGGGTTATGTTGTAAGGATTCTTACATGTGTAATGAATGATTATTAATTTTATGATGAGTAAGGAAGGAATGTTTAGTTTAACAGGAGTTTTTGAGGATCGTTTGGATTATGATGGTATTTCTGTTTACATTTGAACGAAGATCAGATCGATTTGTTTTGTTGTAGGTAGTGTTCTTTCTTTGGGTTCCAAGTTGTGACATTATTTACAAGTCGTGAACTTCTTCACTAGTCGTGCACCTCTTGCCTTCACTCGTGAATTCGTTCATGAGTCAAGAACCTTACCCATTTTTCTTTACTTGTGAACCTCTTCACAAGTCGTGAACCTATCCTTTTATCTCTTCACTCGTGAACTTCTTCACGAGTCATGAAGCTCACTACTTTTCTCCACTCGTGAAAGCCTTCATGAGCAAGTATTCCTTCACGACTCGTGAAACTAGTTTTGGCCTTCTATTGACTCATGAGTGACTTCATGAGTCGTGAAATCTTGTCCGACTCGTGAATGCCTTCACAAGTCATGCACTGCCACTTGGCTATTTTCTTCATGAAAAGCCCAGCCATTTATACATTCTCTTTTCAAATAGTTCTTCACCCAAGCTGCAAAAACATTCATAAACTTATGAACTAATAACATGGGGTGTATACTTGAGATAAACAAGTTAACCACGAGTAATGTGAGGGAGTTTAAACAGAAAAGTGATGTATAGTATGTTATTGGATTATCATTAGAAATTGAAGGACCTGAACGAACCGGACAAGATTTCTTCACGTATAAGAAATAAAGTGATATATATATATGTAAATATTTTTGTAACGATTTCTTCACGTAGTTAACATAAGCTTGATGAATGTCTTATTTTGTTGTGTTGTTTTATCTTAAATTCCTTTGGGCTATAACTGTCTTTATGAAATGAGATTCCATGTTCATTATATCATGATTATGAGATATGTATTTCACCTCAACCATGAGGAAGGTTCCCGTGTGAGTAAAACTCTATCCATGGGTTCCACAGAGAATATATGGACCCCAAATGTACAATATTGCACTAGAACTTACATGGATTATAACATGTATACTAATTTTCATGTGCTTTATTTATAAAATGCATACATGTAACATCGAGACCTTGTTTTATAATCATGATATGTAATACTTGTTCTTTGTAATCACATGTAACTTAGCTAGTCTGTTTAAATATATAGAAATGTTTACACAAATGTAAGTTTAAAGATAACATAAAGGATGTAAAGTTTATGAACCAAATATGAGAATTGTACTATATATGTGAAGTAAATATGCTTACCAGGACTACTTGTAGATGCTATATGACTTAAATACACCCTTATATTATTAATTAATGTCGAATGCCTATCTTAGATGAACAAAGTGATTTAATGCGGCAAGTGGAAATCTTGTACCATTAATAACTACAATGTCTAGCATCTTGATAAAAAGGATTATAAGATGTATATGAAGGTTTCGACGCACATATGCATAATGATAACATTGACTTAACCAAATGTAACGTATGATATAAATTGGTGTTGTAAGAGGTTTAAGTTACCATGTTAAGATAATATTAAGGAAAATATATGCATGAAACAGGAGTGAGAATTGAGTTATTATAAGCATGGCATAAGCACTTTCTTAAGCATGCCATATCGGTTAATTGAAGCAAGTCGAGCTTGTACGATCAATAATCATGATTTCTTGAGTTGTAAGAAGAAAGAATTTTGAAATACATGAATGATAATAGTTTGACATGAATAGTAAGCTATGATGATGTTAGTGAATTAACTAGTCTAAGCAGGATCGAGCTCAGTCAAGTCAGTACTCTAGATTAGGTGTAATAGGGTATTCATTGTTGAGGTTGAAGTCTTTCACAAGTGATCAGTGTAATAAACTCATATGTTATTTTGTATTATTTTAAAAGATTATGTATATTTATGCATGATTATATGACTCAGGGAAAGAGGTTATCTATAGAATTTTGTTCCCCACTAAGCTTTCTAGCCTAGCAACGGTTTGTTTATCTGTGTAGGTTCAAGTTAGCTCCAGAGGATCGGGCAAGATGTCGTTGCCTTGGGGATTTCAGGGTACATGAAGGCCATTTATGTTATGATTATTTATCTATAAGCTTGTTTATCTTATTATGGCATGTAATTATGGCCTGTCTTATTATTATTATTATTTTTTTATTTTTATTTTTGCCTGCCCAATACTCGGTTTATAATGATGCTTGATGATGATTAATGATTATCCATGGTTAGTGGATTAGGGTGTTACACCAACTCTTATGGTTACGACTTAGAGAGTGTGTATAGATTTTAGGAGGTTGAATAAATCAACCCGAAAGGACTATTTCCCTTTACAATTTATTGACCAAATGGTTGAAAGGCTAGTGGGTAATAGGATTATTATTTTTTAAATGGGTATTTAGGGTATTTACAAATTCCTATAGCCTTAGAAGACCAAGAGAAAACTACATTTACTTGCCCTTATGTCATTTTTGAATATAGGTGAATCCCTTTTGGTCTTTATGTCATGCACCAACTACATTTCAGCAGTGTATGATGGCTATATTCAAAGACTTCATTGAAAAATTTATAGAGGCATTCATGGACATTTTCACAATTTATGAAAGGGACTTTATGAGCTATTTAGCCAATCTTGATTTAGTTTTAGGTAGGTGTGAGGAAAGCAATCTATTACTGAATTAGGAGAAATGTCATTTCTTGGTTAGGAAAAGGATTGTGTTGGGACATAAAATTTTGTAGAAGGGGATATAATTTGATAGAGTTAAGGTAGAGGTCATAGGAAAACTTGCACCCCCAACTAGTGTGAGAGGAGTTAGAGTTTCTTGGGTCATATGGTAGGTTCATAAGGGATTTCTCAAAAATTGCAAAACCTTTATCTAATTTACTTATGAAAGATGCTGCATTTGTCTTTTTTGATAAGTGCCTATAGGCATTAGATACTCTGAAGTAAAGGTTGATTTTAGCTTCGGTGATTGTTTCTCCAAATCAGAATCTTCCTTTTGAACTAATGTACAATGCAAGCTACCATGCAGTAGGAGCTGTGTTGGGACAAAGGAATGAGAAAGTCTTTTATGCAATTTATTATGTGAGTCACACCTTAATGGGAGCACAAGTCAATTATATCACAATAGAGAAAGAGCTCTATACGATAGTATTTGCCTTTGAAACATTTTAACCTTTTCTTTTTGGTGCTAAAATTGTTTTTTGGTTGAATTATGCAGCGCTTAGGCATCTTTTTGCCAAAAAGGAGTCCAAACCAAGACTAATATAGTAGGTTTTATTGTTGTAAGAGTTCAATTTAGGGATCAAGGACAAGAAAGGAGCTAAAAACTTTGTCATCGATCACTTGTAGAGATTAGAGAATGAACACAATAAGAACGAGTAAATTCCAGATCTTTTTCCTGATAAGTGTATTTGTGTTACGTATGTTTGTGAAGTTGCCATTATATAGTATGTTGATTTGGCCAACTATCTTGCAAATGGCTTTATTCCTAAGGATTTCTCACGGCAATAAAGGAAAAAGTTGATGGCTATTGCTCAATATTATCTGTGGGATGATCCATTTCTATTCAAGTTATGTTGGGATCAAGTGCTGAGTTGATGTTCCCAAAAAAAGAGCAAAGCATAGTTATGTAAGCTTGTTATGTAGGAGAGATAGGAGGTCACCATAGCTAAAATAGAACAATAGCAAAAATTTTGCAATCATATTTCTTTTGGCCTACTCTTTTTCACGATATTAAATCTTTTGTATGTAGATGTGATAGGTGTTAAAAGGGTTGTCAACATCTCTAAATGTGATGAAATTCCATTACATATTGTCTTAGAGATATAAATCTTTGATGTATAGGGGATACTCTTTATAAACCCATTTGTGAGGGGATAAACTTTATAAACTCATTTGTGAGACCCTTACTTAGGCCTTAGGAGAATGTATATGTTTTTAAATGATAATGTGACTAATATATGTTGGTTAGTCAATATAGTGTAGGTTGGGACTTAGAGGTAATTGTTTTTAACAGAAAGGGCAATATGGTCATTTTAAATTAGGTTATACATGTGTATAATTATGAGAAAACATAACTTAGGGGCACAATTAAAATAAAAGAGAGAAATTTTTGGGGTAGGAATAAGGAACTTAAGAGAAGAGGGGAGGTAAGTGTAATCTATCTAGGACTAACAAGTGGGCCAATGAGGTAAGGACACCTAGTCTTCCTAGATTTTTCTTGAGAAAGGAAAAAAGCCAAAAGATTTAAGGAAGGATAACTGGCCACTCTAGAAAAAAAAGGCAGCCCTTCTCATCCTTAAATTTAGCTATTCTACCCTTAAATAACTCCTAAATAATCCCTAATTTCAACTGTAGCATTTGTGAGGAGAGAGAATTTAGTGGTTAGGTAATCTTAAGGTAGTAACTCCCTCTTCTTTTCTTGTAGCTATTTCATTTGATGGAAATTGAATTTGAGGGAGTAGATTAATGTTTATATATACAACTTGTTCTATGTAGAAGGAGAAGAATACAAAAGGCAAAGGAAAGGAAGGTGAGAAAGGTTGAAGAAGGTGTTTTGTTCGCATAAAAAGGTATGGGAACTTCTACCATTGTGCATGTGTACACTTTGTGTGTGATAAATGGAGTAGTAAATTACGTGTTTTAATGAGATATAAACATGAAAATAATACTTAAGAGTATATAAGAATGGAAAAAGGTATGTTGTTCTTGTGAAAGAGGAGAGTTTGTCTTAGGAATCATATAACCCACGGGATTGTCTTTCTTATAAGTAAAGTTGTAGAATTGTAAATTGAGAAATACCAATTGGAGAGTAAACTAGATTCATATGTCTATATTTTTCATGAGAGGTTAAAGACTTGTTCTACCTCCAAGATGGTCGAAATTGAGCTTGAAATACAACAATGGTTGTTACCTTACTATTGAGGCCATGCTATACTATGTCATGAGTATCTTGAAATATAGGAGTCTAAATAAAGTGATTTTTGATTATTTAGAAACTAAAATTATAGTAGAATAAGTTCATAGAAGGACACTGCTTACTAGGTCTAAATTAAAGTACAATTTGGGTTTAAAATTTTGCCTATAGGGATTCTTGGGCAAAATGGTGTTCACGGAAAAGACTATATAGTCTCCGTCGTGTGCATCCTTTTATACCAAAAATAAAGTAAAGTACACGATAAAGACTCATCAGTCTCTACCATATACAACCCTATGTACTAAAGTTAAGTTGTTGTACACGGTAGAGACTATTTAGGCTCTACCATGCGCACCTCTCAATACCAAAAAACACCAATGGACACGGCTAAGACTAATTAGTCTCCACCATGTGCCTCCTCTATTTTAATTTACACTTGATTTCTTGACAACAAATTGTCAACAAGAATTACCTAAATGCTTTTAGAGTAATTTGATCCTAAAAATAAGAGTATAACATGTTATAAATGCTTACAAATGGTGATGAAACATTGGATCATAGTTATACAACTATCTCAACTTAAACATATGTATGTAACATACATATAGCTTAACATATATGTGGATAGATATAATCTCAAGATGTTTACATTGAATAATGTATATGTATATATATGCTCATGCTTCTAAGAATACACATTATAGATGGTAATTACAATATCACAATTGTCTATGGATATTTGTATACATATGTATAAATATTGCTAAGGCATGAACATGGTGATTGAAATGTATAAGTATATGATCCAGGGCCTACACTTAGAGCTTGATTGTAGATAGATAGGCATGCCTATAAGGTAAAGTTGTAGCTACCACAGTTTGACCCTACTTGGGTCTACAGTTGTCCCTATTTGGGACCACAGTCTTGATCCCATTGGGTCTACAGGTTTAGTACTTATAGGTATTCATATGATTGATACATACGGATATCCACAACACCCATTATCCACGCCCATAAAACTTATGGTAGGCATTCACTAGAAATAACAAAAGTTTAGAGTGTATACTAGTTCACAATGTAACAAGTATGATTAAACTTGCATTATATATGTTGTATTGACATGGTTCCTCTTTTATTTGTGAAGTTGCCTTACAATTAATGTAAATGTAATACTAGATCTGTTACATACTTGTGTGTTTGAGAATGACTGCTGTGAGTGGTTGTTCTTATATTGACTGTTCCCCACTAAGCTATATAGCTTAGTATAAGTGTTTAGATATGTAGGTATTCAGACTAGAACTCCTCAACTAGAACAAGATCTACAGTAATAAGGCTAACATTAGGATTAGGAAGAGTTGAAGTATGAAGTTCATATCTTTTTACTTTTGTCTTTGTAAATGACATTTTGTATCAAGTGAACATGGGAAGTAAAGATAACAGAATGGTCAAACTTAGGAAGTATCATGTCAAACATAAAATTACTACCCTATATTACCCTCAAGCTAATGGTCAAGTTAAGGTTTCCAATAGGGAGTTATGGCCCCTCTAGAAAGAATTGTCAATACTTCTAGGAAAGATTGATCTCAGAAATTGGATGATCCTCTTTGGGCATACTAAAATGCATTTAAAACTCCCATTGACATGTCACCTTTTAGGCTATTGTATGGAAAAGGTTGCCATCTCCCTGTTGAATTAGAACGTAAAGCATTTTAGGCTGTTAAATTTCTCAATTTTGATTTAAAGAATGTAGGTGAAAAGAGACTATTGCAATTAAATAAACTAGATGAAATTCAGATTTGGGCCTACAATAGTGCTCTATTTTACAAAAAGAAGACAAAGCATTGGCACGACAAAAAGCTGACTCCAAAGGAATTCATGCCTAGAATGACAATACTTTTATATGATAGTCATTTTAAAATATTTTTGCAAAAGCTAAAATTAAGGTGGTAAGGGCCATTTGAAGTGGTGAGTGTTATGAAATATTGAGTCATTACGATTAAGCATCCAAAAGATCACAAAGAGTTTAAAGTGAATGACCACCGTCTTAAGCCATACTTTGAATCTAGGTTTGAGGTCACTTCATTGGTAGTTACACTATTGGATGAGGAGTAAGTGCTTAAGAGTCCAGTTGATGACTTGTTAAATTGAGAACTATTTTTCTTTTAAATTTTATATTAGTTTTGTTTTAATTTTTGTTTGTTTGCTTTTAATTATTAGTCTTATTTTTGTGGTGTTTTTGCTAAGATCTATGGTTCATAAGTGTTTAGAATTGGTCTTGCTTTGTTGGAGTTTAATTAGATGTGTATGAGTTGCTTAAACATGGAGTTTGAATTTTAAAAATTTACAAAAAAGTTGTGTGTCTCGGTTGAGACTAAATTGTTCCTGCCATGACCATTGTGTGATTTTGATGATTTCTTAAAATAGAATGGTTTGTCAAGGCTGAGACACCACTGTTCCAGCCATGAAAAATTTATAATTTGGCTACTTTTGGTACAAAATGGTTTTTCATGGATGAGACACCATTGTTCCAACCATGATCGATTAAGAATTTCGGAAGTTTTAGTACAAAATGCTTTGTCACGGTCGAGACAATTTTGTTCTAGCTATTACAATTTCAAATTTTTTATGCTTTTGTTCCATAATGGTTGGCCACGATAGAGACACTTTGGTTCCCACTGCGAGCATTTAAAACCCAAAATATGCATTTTGAAAAATTATATGTGTCACGACTGAGACACATTTGTTCCAGCCGTGATCGTAGGGGTTCCCAACACCTCTTCTATAACTCATTTAAACTTCATTTGGATAGCAATTTGTAACAAGTAAGTATATTTTAATCTTGTTTCATTCAATCTTTTTGTCATCTCATTTTTTCTTTATTTTTTTGTTTAGTTAAGAGCATGTTGGTTGTGATTTTATTGATGAAGGTAGTTTAGTTATTGTTGTTATTTGTAAATGCCATTTTGAATATCTGTTGTTACTCTTGTACATTTAAATTTGATATTTTTATGTTTGTAATAGGTTGCATGTTAATCTTCATTTTATCACTTAAGGTAAATTAGTGCAAACAATAATTTTTAAGGCTTAATATGATTTATAACAACATCATTAAACATATTCACATTTGTTTCACACCATTTGTTTGCTAAAATGCCTAAATGAGGCTTAGTTCTTTATTTTGGCCAATTGTAATTTTATTTTCTTATAATGCTCATTTATGATTGTTGTTCTCTTTTGGCCATTAAGAATGCTTAATATGATCCTTGGGAATTGTGCACAACAATCTTGTTTTGCTATCTTCTTTTGATAAAGGCATGCATTAACAATTGAGATTTTCTAATGTTTTATCTATGTATAGGCATTGTCAAATCCAAAACTGGTTTATCCACATTGATCTTCATTTTCATGATGCTTATTTGAATGATTTAGCTTTTCTATCTAATACATCTATTGCCTATTATGTGTGTGTTAACTCGTCATTATTTTGGTTTAATTTGGCATACACATTTCTTCAATTTTGGATTTTTAATGGTTTTTCTATTGGATTTGTTTGTGCTATAGCTTAAATCTATTCTTTATTGTGTAGTGGCACCTAAAAGTGCAAGACAAGATGTTGGAGCTTTATCTTCACAGCAAGGAGCACCAACTTCCAAGGTACCAAGTTGGGTACCAAAAGAAATGGGTATAGATTATGCAAATTTCTCAAATGTTGAGTATGTGCCCATGCCATACTTGGACATGGACCTCCTAAGCAATTTTGGGTTATATCAAGAGGTGTAGAGGTTAATTTACAACATTGGTTGGGCAAATTTCTTCATAAAAATTGAATGAGTGCACCCATATTTAACTAGAGAATTCCTTGCTATAGTGTAAATAAGAGTATGGAAAGACGGTTATGATAATCCTGGCATGGTGTCAATTTATTTGAATAGGAAATTATAGCGCATGACTTTCAATGAGTTTAGCAAGAATTTGGGATTTCCAGCTCATGGGGTAAGATATTTGAAGAACTACAACAAATAAACAGTTTGGGAAGCCATTTTTGATGAGGTAGAGCCATCTGAATATGTCACTGGCCTTATAAATGCATATCATTTGTGAAACCACATGCTTCAAATCTTGCACAGGTTCTTTGCTCTTTCCATTTTCAGTTATATGGGAGGACTAGGGCAGGTCAATACTTCTGTCTCTATGCCACGGTGTAAGGTATTCAATTGAATAAGACCTTTTGCATTTGGAAGAAAATTAAAGAATTATAGACTTACCCTAAAAGATTGATGAAAATATCTCTTGGAGGGATTGTTATTGTGGTAGCAAAAGCTATGAATCACAACCCACTAGGAAGAGATTTAGGAGCACCACTACTTATCGATAAAAAGATGCTATAGGAATATGAAGTTTATTATTGATTGTACTGATTTTCCTTAAGGTGAGCGGCTATCAGAGAGAGAGGAGTACATTATTCTAGTGACTAAAGGACATGATAACTTGCCAAGTGCACCTGATAATGAATTAGTCACTATCGCTTCACAACAATAAGCAGAAATTATGTCACAATTTGGGAATTGGCAATAGGCCAAGTTGAGCTTAAAGAAAAAGTGGGCCATATTGCTATAGGGTAAGCCAAATTGACTTCTCAAATGAATAAGCACCTCACTTCCATATTAATGCCGCAGTCTCGCTTTGATATGTTGTACCCTCCATCTCCGCCGTCGCCACAACAACCACTAGAAAACTGATTTGAGGGAGTCTCTAACCCCTAATTTTGAGATATTTAATTTCCATTTTGCTAAGGGCAGCAAATTTTAAAGTGTGGGGTAGGGAACCATTTTGTAAGGGCTATGTTTTGAAATAACGATGATGATTGAAAATTAATGAACTTGTCCACTGAAGTTAGCAACTTTTTGTAGTTTTTTTTTTGTTTATACTTTTTTGTTATTATCTTTTGTAGTTTTTATTTTCGAACTTTGTTTATGCTTTTTAGTTTAAACTTGTTAGTTAATTTTTTTTATGTTTGGGATTTTGTTAGTAATTTTATTTTTAAGTTTGAATTGATACTTTTAGTTTTTCTTCCTTAGTTTATATTTCTTTAATTTTTTTAATTTCTATTTTTAGTTTTTGTCATTATTTTCTATATTTTATGTTTGTTGTGTGTTTTAGTTTTTTCATTAGTTTTGTTCAGTACTTTTGCATTTTAGTTTAAGTTCGCCTTTGAAGTTTGTTCTCGCTTTGAATAAGTTTGAACTTTAAGCTAGAATTGTCTCTTTAGATATCTTTGAATAGAAATAAAGTAGATGTTTGTTCAGTGAACTTTCTTTTTCAATTAACTTTGATTAGATTAATACTAGCTAGTTTCCTTATCAATGAGCACATTTGGCCTATTTTGAAAAATTAAGAAAAAACCAGTGCATGTAGATGATTTAGTACGAATTCTATAGCACTAGAACCTTCCTGATCACCCTTCAAAATAATATAGTAGCTTGATTAAAGCTTAGGACATGATTTAGGGAAAGCTTTTTCTTGACTAGTCACTTAAAATGACTTTTTACCCTACCTTATATATATATGTTATCCCTTGTTAATCCCCTTTGAGCATATCAAGAATGCTAAATGCATGCAATGAATATTTTTTTTGTTATATCAATTATGATACCATTTAAATTAAAAGCCATTATCTCTCCCTTTTAAGAATTGGCCACTCTATGATTGGGCTGGGATATATGTTGTAATGTGTCTAAGTGACTGTAGTAAGGGACTTTATTATTTAAATATGAGGGATTAATTTCTTATTGTTAAAAATTCAGAATGAAGTACTATTTAGTATGAGATTGTTAGACTACCTTGCTAATCTTTTTAGCATTATTATTGCTAGCTATTATTTTCATTCTTTAAAAAAATAAAAAAAGAAAAAAGAAGAAAGCTAGCTTTATGTCAAACTTTAGGTGTGGGGTATTTGCAATGGGGAGGAAAAAGGCTTAAAACTCTTAAAAGTTTTTGATTTTTTGCAAGAAAATAAATGTTTAATAGAGTCTTCCTCTTATGTTCTTTCATGTGATAATTGTTATTTATTTTGTTAATTTAGTTTGCAATGAGAGTCAATTAAGAGTGGTTAGAGTCTTATCTATAGAAGAAAAGTTGGTTTATGAGTATTAGGTGGTTGTTTATAGTTTGATTAATTATACCATTTCTTGGCAGCCATCACCTTAGTTAACATTGCAACCTATTTTAAGTCCTATTAATCCTATCTTATTTTGAGTTGTTAATAGAGATGACCTTAGGGTTTCAGTACTAAAGGAGAGGCTTATGGCTTCTCTTGAGTTTCAAGTACGAAACTGCTTATGCAATCTTTTACACATTAATTCTTTTTCCTAGTTACAAAATTGCAATGGGATTTTGGTTTTTATTTTAGTAAATTATTTTTACTTGACACACACTAGAAAGGAATCTATTTAGTATGATTTAGTTTGAATCTTTTCGACTTAGAATTTCATTAAATGACTTCTACTGAATGTTTTTCAAATTTGTCTAAAGTTGCATCTTCTATTTTGAAGTTTAAAATTGTGAGAATGCAGTCTATTCATTTGCTCTAGGGTTGAGCAAAAGCTAAGTGTGGGGTATTTGATAACTCAAATTTAGTGTTTATTTTCTGCATATTTTTTTCTATAATTTTTATATGTTTTAGTGTCTTTTCGATGTTTTTAGTGTTTGGTGTGTTAAATTCCAATCTCTTTTCCAAATTTGATAAGGTTGATGAATATTGAGTGAAAATGTGTTTAATGGTGAAATTTTTACTATTTTACAAAATTTAAGCTCAGGTTATGGTTGAGACACTATTGTTCCAGCCATGAACCCTGAAAGATGATCAAAACTCATCGTTTCACAAAGGTCATGTTTTAGATAGGTTTGTTCTAGCTGTGACCCTAATTTTTTTAAGGGATCAGTCTAGAAATATTTTTCATGACTGAGATAGTATTGTTCCAGCTATGACCCATTCAAATTTCAGATCCTAAAAGCAAGGTCATGGTGGAGACAATTTTATCTCAACTGTGACCCTTAAAGATTATAAAGATGCAAAGTCTATTTCGCAAAGGAGGAAGAGGATAGAGATTTTAGTATTCTCTATAGTTTTTAATGTTCTTACTATTTTTTCAGTTGTAAACACTTTATTTACATTAATTTCAATCACATTATTGGATTAAACACTAGTTTTTCATTTAGTTTATCAAAGTATAGTCGAGATTTAATCAAAGTTTGTTGAGATTAGAAGATAGAAGCTGATTCAAATTTCATCTTCAGAATCAACAAATGGGTATACTAGTTTCTTTCTCTCTTATCTCTTTATGTTCTTCAATGTGTAATGAGTACTGACTTTGTTGCTTGGGGATCTATGAATCCCCATAGCCATGTAAAACTCTGAACTGTTTCATGATTAGTATATGATCAAATATTTTATTCTTCTATGTAATGAGCTAAATATCCATTTTATTTGAGCATTTTATCATTTTCTTGTATTTGATGAATGGGTTTTATGCTTATTTGAATTAGATGTTTGAATGCTCTATTTTTGCATGTATTAGCTATAAGTTTGATAGTGATTCTGGAATAAAGGTTATTAGATCAATAGTTATTGCATTGTAGATTTAGAAATAGGAGAGAGGATTGGATGGTATTGGGTTGATTGGCTTCAATATGGGAAGTTAATATGTATCTTGGATTTTTAAGACTTGTGCTTAGGCTAGTTACTTAATCGACTCTAGAATGGGAAATTGAATGGCTAGAATAGTTGGCTCCAGAATGGAAAACTTGGGTTTCTTAGGGTGAATTTGCATTTTGTATGGGGAGGATTAGAAACTTGAGCAATTTTTAGTGATTGTTTTATCTTAAACTCTATTCTCTTTTTTTATTGCATTTGATTATATTGCATTATCCTTTTAATTAATTTAATTTTTTTAGTTAAATTTGAGTAGTTATAATATTAATCAATGAAAACAATTGGGAAATTCTTTACATGTACAATTAATTAATCAATTTTATCTTACAAACACAATCTCTGGGGTATAATACTATTGGGATCTTAATTGTATTCCCCGATATTATATAGTCAATTTAGTACGATTGCTAACATCCGTGACCTTTATGAAATGGTGAGTTTTGATCATCTTTCAGGGGTTATGGCTGGAACAATAGTGCCTACATTGTGACCTAAGCGAAAATTATGCAAAATAGTAAAAAATTCACAATTAAACACATTGTTACTCAATAGTCATCAATCTTATCAAATTCGGCAAAGAGATTGGAATTTAACACACTAAACAATAAAAACACCAAAACACACTAAAATATATAAAAACTTCAAACAAAAAAATACAGAAAATAATCACTAAATTGGAGTTAACATTAAGGCAAAAATATTGCACCTTTTGTTTCTTGGTCAGAGAGGTTCCCTTCATCACAAGAGTGTATTGGTTAATATTAATTCGTTACTTCCTTTCTCATATGATGCACAACAAGAAATAAATAAATAAATAAACAGATAAATAAAATGACAAAGCTTTAAAGTAAGTAAATAAAATTTACTATGTTATTACATAAGGAAAATTCCCAAATAAAGAATTAAACAAATAGTCATACATAAATTAGGGAATTTATTAAAGGTTGGAAACATTATTTCCCTCATGCATTTTTATAAAATGGTCAGTTTTTGGGGTCAAATTGAGCATTGATCCACTTTTATTAAAAAACAAATTTAATTAGTAAAAATGATTTTATGTTAATTTTATCACTAATCATGCAAAAATCACTTTATTAATAATTTATTCCATGCCCAAAAATGAATCCAAATAAATAGCAATAAAATAGATAAAAGGAACTAAATGGGAAAATAAAAAAATAAAATGCAGGGAGCTGGCAATGGTGAATTTCCAAGGCATATGAACCCTGAGGTATTTAAAAGTCTATACGAATGAAATAAATTGCTCAAAAGATGCAAAGAAAATAAATGGTTAGTATTACGATAAATAAAAGTAAATATTATAGATAAAATAAAATAATCATGTATTCAAGACTAAAAGATTAAACAATTAGAACATAAAAATATGCAAGCATAATTGATAATGACATTCAAGCTCTTCATTTCTCATGATTAATTTATTTTCATGATTAATTTGTGTTCCCAACATATGGCTAGGAGGGAAGCGATGGATGGGAAGAAAATATGACTCTATGATGTCCCATCAGTAAGTGAGACCGATAGGTGTCTGTCGAGCTCTTCTTCCTACCTATCATGCAACAAATATGGCGAATATGTAGAATTTAGCAAAATGGATGTTAAACCCTAATTTAACCTAAACATGCATAAATTATATCCTAATATATATAAAAACTATTCTATAACATAAAACTATATTTATATCATGCAACAACAATTAAATTAACTTGAATATATAATTATAATCAAGAAATTTAAATATACATCAATGGTGGATTAAAAACCTAAAACATGCCATTCTACTCATGTTATCACATTCAAGTTGCTCATGTTAGCAGAACTATAAATAAACTTAGTTGTTTAATTCTTTTATGCTCCTTAAAATCTCTTCTTAGTGGAAGATCCACCTCTAGCCCCACTTCTTTTCTATTCTATTCAAAGACTAAATTGTAAGTTGACATTTAAATAATAATTGTGTGGAAATTAACAAGAAAAATAAGTATCAACATAATCCAATAGCAAAATTATAGTAATAAAAGAATAAATTGATTTAAATAGCAAGAAGCAAAATAAAAAAGGGTAAAATGGTAATTTACCCTTACATAAAGGAATGTTGGATATTAAATTGTAAATTAAAGAGTGAAAATGAAATAAAAGATTCAATAGAGTAAATAAGAGTAAAATGATCAATAAGTAGTAAAGTTCAGTCAGAAAAAGATCAAAAGGGAAGTTTAGAAAAATTTAGTATATGAAGGGTAAAATCATAAATTAGTCAAAAAGTTGAGGAGATAAGGATAAAATTGTAATTTGGCAAATCTAGTAAAGACAAGGGAAAAAATAAAGGAAATGAGATTTTATGATGAATAATATCGAAGAGGAGAAATAAAGGGTAAAATAGTTATTAGAGGAAAAGAGATAGTTAGAAAAGTGACCTAAATATTAATTGAGGAAATAAAGAACTTAAAGGTTATACTGAAACAATAAATAAGATTTAAATGTTATACTAATTGAATTAAGGACCTAACTAAAAATATCACAAAAGATGGAAAAATTTAAGAGTAATTAAGGAATCAAGTACAATAAAGTACTATCCAGTCAGCAAGAAAAGAAAATGACAATGATATTGAAATAGAATTACATAAATAATATACTCAGTGAGAATTAAATTTATAATTATGATAAGAATAACATAAAGTTCAAATAGTAGTGAAATAAATAAAAATAATTAAATTAAGTGACAGTCAAGGACCACCAAGTAATTAAATAAAAAGGCAGGGGCATAAGAGTAAATTAATAGTAAAACTATAAGTAACTAAGATCAGATAGTAAATAGGTTGAAATATAAGATCATAAAGTTAAGAAAAGCTAAATGGTGGTTAGGAAACATTCCCATTTATAAATAGATAGATATAATAATAACAATAATAAAAAAAATGAAAATAGAAATAAAATAAATATATTTAAATGAAATTTTGTGTAATTGTATCCACCACTAGGCAACAAAGTTACTTAGTACATGATTGTTTGACTATGTGCAGGGACAGGCAATGAGGAAGCAATAAAGAAGGAACGAAATGGCATGTACATGTATAAGGATTAGGACATGAAGATTAGACGATTTATGTAATATGTTTAGATACATGATTGAGAATGTATTGTGTTTGTTATGATTAGAAACTAGTAATGAATTTTTTCATATATGTATATTTTTAAACATTGTATGAATGAAATTTTGTGCTTGTGTTGCAATAACGACATGGATGATTTTAGAAGTGTTATGCACGTTAATGTAGTAGTAGAGGTGGATGTTTCCTTTTTGGAGTGTTATATTGTTAATTTGCAAGTTTGGATAGCACGAGTTATAAGCCGTCATGTTGCTGAAATTTGTATTGAGTAAATAGAAATTGTGTGGCACTATTAGTAATAGTATTCAATACATGGAGATTATGAATGAATGTAGGGTGTTACATTTGGATTAAACGACACTTGACTCAACCTTGACCCTCCAGTTTTTTGTCAAGTATAAGGGAGAGAGGAAGAAATTTATAGAGAAAACTAGCCCTTTTTTCCCTTCATCTTCAGCTGTAGCTTTCCTTAATTTTCCTCTATAACTAAATTTCTTCAAGCTTTTATTTCCACTTTGTTTTACACCCTGATTTCATCAGGAACATTATTATCATCATATTTTCTACTTTATAGTAAGTTTAAGTGAACATTTAAGTGGAGAAAATTGGAGATTTCAAGTTTGAAAAAAATCTTGAGTAAGTAAAATTTAACTCTTTTGGTTGGAAATTATAGGAAATAATTAGAATAGATGATGTAACACCCTAATTCCTTAACCATGGATAATCATCAATCATTATTATCATCATCATCATCATCATCATCATCACAAACCTATTAAAGACTAGGCAATAATAATAATAAGAAAGGCCATAATTACATGCCACAAATAAATAAATCAAACTTATAAATAAATAATCATAACATAAATGGCCTTCAAGTATCTTTAAGTCCTCAAGGCAACAACATCTTTCCTAATCCTCTGGAACTTATCTCGAACCCTACACGGATAACAAACTCGTGCTAGGCTATAAAGCTTAGTGGGGAATGAAAACTCTAAAGCTAACTTCTGACCATAAATCATCATGTCATATACAACATTCTATATAATACAAAATAACATTTGAGTCTATTGTATTAATCAATTCACCAATAACATATTGGGGAAGTACTCAATTTTGTTAAGAAAACCCTATTTACTTATGTCTAGAGCATTCTATAAATTATTTTAATGAAAAACTTGCCAATTAATTATCATCATCTTACTTGTTCTCTTTCTTTAAATAGCTTGATTCGTACCCTTTTTTTCATTTACTACAGCTTCAGAGTTCATACATCCAGGTTGTTGATAGTACAAAACTTTAACTTAATGCATCACGCACAATGTTACATAATTCATGCGTATGTGCTCCTTAATATTATCTTAACATGGTAACTTAAACCTCTTACAACACCAATTTATATCATACGTTGCACTTAGTTAGGTCAATGTTATCATTATGCATATGAGCATGCAAACCTCCATATACCTCTTATAATCCTTTTTATCAAGAGGCTAGAAAATATAGTTATTAATGGTACAAGATTTCTACTTATAGCATTAAATCACTTTATCCACCTAAGATAGGCATTCAACCTAAATTCACAATATAAGGGATATGTTTAGGTCATATAGCATCTACAAGTAGTCCTGGTAGGCATAATTACATCACATATATCATGCAATTATAATATTAGATTCACAGACTTTACATCCATCATGTTATCTTAGCATGGTAACCTGATTCCTTTACAATCATCATTCTATGTTAGGCACAATATTTGGTTAAATGAATGTTATCGTTAAGCCTATATGTGTGCAAACATTTATATATATAATTAAACAGAGTAGTAGAGTTGCATGTGATCACAAAGTATAAGCATTACATATCATGATTACAAGACAATGACTTGATGCCACGTGTATACATTTTATTAGCAGAGAATATGAAATTTAGTGTACCAGTTACAATCCATATAAGTTCTAGTACAATAGTGTACACTTTGGGGTCCATATATTCTCCGTGAAACCCACTGATGGAATTCAACTCACACCGGCACTCACACGGGAACCTTCCTCATGCATGAGGTGATATACATATCTCACAATCATGATATACTGAACATGGCATCTCATTTCATAAAGACAGTTAAAGCCAAAAGGAGTTCAAGAAAAAAAAAACACAATACAATACATCATTCATCATGCTTATGTTAACCATATGAAGAAATCAATGTATATATATGTATATATATATGTATATCACTTTATTTCTTGCACTTTTTATCATCTTTAATAGCCTGCCTATGTACTAGTTCGAAGGGTGGATAATGGGAGCAATGGATACCCGAATGTATCAATTATGGATATCCGAATATATCAAACAATAGACCCAAACGGGGTCCAAACAATGGTTCCAGCAAGGAACAAATGATAGACTCAAACGGGGCCGAACAATGGTTCTTTTAAGGAACAAGACCCAAATGGGGTCAACTATGGTAGCTGCAACTATATTCCTTTAGGCATGCCTATCCAATCCACAACTGAACTAAGACCCACTGGCTTAACCATATAAGAACCTCTTTAATTTAACATATCCTTCCTTACTTAGTACATCACTTAGCTTAAAATCGCTTTTAATAAAAGAATGCATATCATTCATATCATACTTCAATATTGAGCTCTAGGCTCAATTACACATGGATACTTTCACATGATCATACCATTGCATGTTTATGCAAACAATAACAACATTAAATGTTTCATGATTAGCGTTGAGTGTGACAACATACCCATATACATATATTTATGCAGCTTAAATCATAGCCATACATGCTTTTATTACTCATACTTGTTCACATATTAAGATAAGCTGCTCATCATAGCATGCTTATATCAACTATACAGTATATATAATTTACATAACTCATTGATAGTTCTTGATTACATACCTTGTTGCTGCTTGCTATGAATAGTTTTCCTATCTTACACTTATTCACATTAAAGCATAACACTCATATATATATAGCAACACTCAAGCATTTATATTCTATATAATAAAGTAAGTAGGTTCTTTTACAGCTTAAGGTCACTACTTGTTCATATTTGACCCCTTGATTCACTCTCATAATTACCAGATTAGAACCCACAAGTGACATACTATATAGTAGTCATATATACTTCAATCATTTTACTTGTATTTTTCATCTTATAATATTTTACACTTAGGTAAGTTGTGTGATGTTATTTCATCTTAATCGTTAATCCCCTACTAGTAGACTTACTGTTTTCATATTATATCATGGGGCATGATTTAATAAGTAAATAAGTTTTCTTCCTCTAAGCTTATCATTAAATTCCTATTATGGCTTAAAGCATAACAAAACTTTTATAGTTCCAGCTTTGATTGTCAGTAAATATTCCATCTCGTTTAACTTAGCCATGCACATTATAACAATCTTCTTAATGTTACTAGATCATAACTTGGTAATCTCTTGCCATTGAAAGAAATATTGATATATATATATGTGGTACTTGGGCAAAGCCAATTACTTTGTTTGAGTTCACACTGATGGCAAATCCATCGAATACATTAAATAACATATACATGTTAGAGTCATTAGGTTACTTCTTTCTATCCTTAGTCACATGCTTATTATATTGTCTCTTACTCTCGTTAGTCATGTGTCCGCATGGCACCAATTATGCATTCTTAAAACTAAAATTCTGTTAATAGACCTTCTTGTAGTCACAAATTTCTAAATTATATATATTTACTTAAAATCTTAGCATTAAAAGACTTTTAGAACTACAACATCACTTGGATAATCCATTAACATACCATTCATCACTTGCATGCTCAACCATTATCAACCTTTCCCATTACTAGCTTAATTCCTCCTTACAATAGCATTATACTTATAAACATGGCTATACAATGTTGTGCTCCTGGGGTGGAGAAGAACCATTAAAATTGAAGTGTATAAATGGCCCTGCATGAGAAAAGGAAAGGACATAAGTGGTAATGCAGTTCCAAGAGGAAGTCAATGAGTGTCCGTGTGTGGGAAAGAAGACAAGACAAGTGGCCATGTATTCTCATGCATAAAAGAGTGAGTAGCCATATATCTTAAAGGACAAACCAACGAGTGGTCATGTGTTTCCAAGAAGAAACCACACGTGGCCGTGTACAAGGAAGAGAGACATCACGTGGCCATGTGCAAGAAAGGAGACAAACTTGCATGGCCGTGTCCAAGAAAGGAAACAACATGCGTGGCCATGGGTGGAAAGAAGGAAAGCATCACATGGCAATGTGTGGGAAAGAAAAAAATGTGCTTGGCCACGAGTGGGAAGGAGGAAAGTATCACGTGGCTGTGTGTCATGAAGAACAAACACACGTGGCAATGTGTTAGGAAGAGCAAACTCACCCGTGGCCGTGTGTGGGAAAGAAAAGAGGAAAAACTAGAATCCCAATCGTGCATAACATGAATTTAAACCCCAAATCTCACTTCACCTATTGCTTACATGATCATTTAGGTTACTAATCATATTATAATCAATAAAATATATTAGTTTAAACCTTTAATCTCATTATCAAAGCACATACAATATGAGAGGGAAAACATGCACAGTAACCATCCCAAAAATGAATCCCGTACCTTAAAATCAAGCTTTATCTCCTTCAACATCCATTGATCTATCTCTCTTTCTCCTCCATTTCCTTACATACAGAGACAACAAACATGACTTATTAACTCTTCCTACAACCCTAAGATTATATATAAAACAATGAAAAAGAGATCTATGGAAATGAGACATTACCTTCATGCTAAAACACCAAAACCCTAGAGCTTCTTCTTCAATCCCGTGATCGAGATAGAGAGAGAGAGAGAGAGTCCATTCCTCATCTCTCCAAGTGTCCCAAAATAAATGAATTGGGAAAAATATCTTCCCAATTAAATCTCCAAAATGCCCTTATGCATAAATAAACCCCATTTTTCAATTTCTTCCAACTTAATCCCAAGACTTTATAATTTAACTTGACTCATATGCTTACAGACTGAAATTGCCAAAATATCCCTCTCGAGACTTAACCTCGATAATTGCAAAATAATCCAATTTGGCCTTAATTAACGACGGTTCTCATTAATTATCAATAATCTGATTAGGGTTATGATTGGGTCCTTACAAATCACTCCTCCTTAAAAGAATTTCGTCCTCGAAATTCAAAACTGGTAGTCTTTATCTTTATTGCTGGAAATTTTTATATGTGCGTTAGCTATAAATAACTTTCACCATAAGCATTCTCTATGTACATAATAATCTCATCATCTATAATCATATGTATCTGTCTCCAATTTCAAGATACTCTTATGCTCATTTTCTTTCTTATCCTAAGTATCTTAATAATCTTAACATCTTGCATCACTATTTATGCCAAAGATCAAGTTCTCTTATATTCATCTGAACTTTTCATCAAACATCTTAATACATAATCGAGACATACTTATAATCAATCTTATGCTACACCTCAATCGTAAAATATTAAGGAATTTAAGCAATCCAATACCAATAGGCGAGAGATATTGATAATTCCTTAGATATCATCTCACAATCTTGGCAAAATCTTGCTAATGGTCCTATATATATCAATCATAGGTCAAACACCTAACATAATCATCAAAATATATGCCATTAATAATGACACCATGGTCTCGACCAATATTATCTTAATCTTCCAAAATAATTCCTTAATTCCTTATTGCCCAGAAAAGACTTAACCTGGGCTCTGATACCACTAACTGTAACACCCTAATTCCTTAACCATGGATAATCATTAATCATTATCATCATCATCAACATCATCATCAACATAAACTTATTGAAGACTAGGCAATAATAATAATATGACACGCCACAATTACATGCCACAAATAAATAATTCAAACTTATAGATAAATAATCATAACATAAATGGCCTTTAAATATCCTGAAATCCTCAAGGCAACTGCATCTTTCTTGATCATCTGGAACTTTTCTTGAAACCTACATGGATAACAAACTCGTGCTAAGCTATAAAGCTTAGTGGGGAACAAAAACTCTATAGCTAACTTCTGACCATAAATCATCATGTCATATACAACTTTCTATATAATACAGGATAACACTTGAGTCTATTATGTTGAACAATTCACCAAGAACATATTGGGGGAGTACTCAATCTTGTTAAGAATACCCTATTTACTTATGTCTAGAGCATTCTATAAATTCTTTTAATGAAAAACTTGTCAATTAATTAGCATCATCTTACTTGTTCTCTTTCTTTAACTAGCTTGATTCGTACCCTTTTTTTCATTTACTACAGCTTCAGAGTTCATAAATCCAGGTTGTTGATAGTACAAAACTTTAACTTAATTCATCACGCACAATGTTACATAATTAATGCGTATGTGTTCCTTAATATTATCTTAACATGGTAATTAAACCTCTTACAACACCAATTTATATCATACGTTAAATGCAGTTAGGTCAATGTTATCATTATGCATATGAGCGTGCAAACCTCCATATACCTTTTATAATCCTTTTTATCAAGAGGCTAGACAATATAGTTATTAATAGTACAAGATTTTTACTTACCGCATCAAATCACTTTATCCACCTAAGATAGGCATTCAACCTTAATTCACAATATAAGGGATATGCTAAGGTCATATAGCATCTACAAGTAGTCGTATTAGGCATAATTACATCACATATATCAAGCAATTCTCACATTAGATTCATAGACTTTACATCCATCATGTTATCTTAGCATGGTAACCTATTTCCTTTACAATCATCATTCTATGTCAGACATTGTACTTGGTTAAATGAATGTTATCATAAAGCCTACATGCGTGCAAACATTTATATATATAATTAAACAGACTGGCAGAGTTGCATGTGATCACAAAGAACAAGCATTACATATCATGATTACAAGACAAGGTCTCGATGCCATATGTATGCATTTTATTAGCAGAATACATGAAACTTAGTGTACCTATTATAGTCCATATAAGTTCTAGTACAACATTGTACACTTTGGGGTCCATATATTCTCCGTGGAAACCACCGATGGAATTCAACTCACACCGGCACTCACACGGGAGCCTTCCTCATGGTCGAGGTGATATACATATCTCACAATCATGATAAACTAAACATGGCATCTCATTTCATAAAGACAATTATAGCCAAAAGGGGTTCAAGATAAAAAAACACAATAGAATAAGTCATTCATCATTCTTATGTTAACTACATGAAGAATTAATGCATATATATGTATATACATATATGTATATCACTTTATTTCTTGTACTTTTTATCATCTTTAATAGCCTACCTCAGTACTAGTTCGATGGGTGGATAACGGGAGCAATGCATACCCGAAGGTATCAACCATGGATATCCGAAGATATCAAACAATGGACCCAAACGGGGTCAAACAATGGTTCCAACAAGTTACAAACGATAGACCCAACGGAGCATAAATCATATACATATATTTATTCAGTTTAAATCCTAGCCATACATGCTTTTATTACTCATACTTGTTCACATATTAAAATAAGCTACTCATCATGGCATGCTTATATCAACAACATAGTATATATAATTTACATAACTCATGAATAATTCTTGATGACATACCTTGTTGCTGCTCACTATGAATAGTTTCCCTATCTTACACTTATTCACATTAAAAAATAACACACACACACACACACACACACATATATATATAGCAACACTCAAGCATTTATAATCCTTATAATAAAATAAACAGATTCTCTTATAGCTTAAGATCACTACTTGTTCATATTTCATCCCGTGATTCACTCTCATAATTACCATATTAGAACCCACAAGTGACATACTATATCATAGTCATATATACTTCAATCATCTTGTATTTTTCATATTATAATATTTTATACTTAGGTAAGTTGTGTGAGGTTATTTCATCTTAATCGTTAGCATTAAAAGACTTTTAGAACTACAACATCACTTAGATAATCCATTAACATACCATTCATCACTTGCATGCTCAACCATTATCAACCTTTCCCATTACTGGCTTAATTCCTCCTTACTATAGCATTATACTCATAAACATGGCTATACAATGTTATGCTATTGGGGTGGAGAAGAACCATTAAAATTGAAGTGTATAAATGGCCCTACATGAGAAAAGGAAAGGACATAAGTGGTCGTGCACTTCCAAAAGGAAATCAATGAGTGGCCGTGTATGGGAAAGAAGACAAGACAAGTGGCCATGTATTCTCATGCATAAAGAGTGTGTGGCCATGTATTCTCATGCATAAAAGAGTGAGTGGCCATGTATTCTTATGCACAAAAGAGTGAGTGGCCATGTATTCTCATGCATAAAAGAGTGAGTTGCCATGTATCTTGAAGGAGAAATGAATGAGTGGCCGTGTGTTTCCAAGAAGAAACCAGATGTGGCCATGTACAATGAAGAGAGACATCACGTGGCCATGTGCAAGAAAGGAGACAAACTTGCGTGGCCGTGTCCAAGAAAGGAAACAACGTGCGTGGCCACGGGTGGGAAGAAGGAAAGCATCACATAGCCGCGCATGGGAAGGAAAACAATGTTGGTGGAAACGGGTGGGAAGGAGGAAAGCATCACATGGCTGTGTGTCATTAAGAACAAACACATGTGGCCACAGGTTAGGAAGAGCAAACTCACCCGTGGCCGTGTGTGGGAAAGAAAAGAGGAAAAACCAAAATCTCAATCGTGCACAACATGAATTTAAACCCCAAATCTCACTTTCTCTTTGCTTACATGATCATTTGGGTTACTAATCATGTTATAATCATCAAAACATATTAGTTTAAACCCTTAATCTCATTATCAAAGCATATACAATATGAGAGGGAAAACATGTACAGTAATCATCCCAAAAATGAATCCCATACCTCAAAATCAATCTTCAGCTCCTTCAACATCCATTGATCTAGCTCTCTTTCTCCTTTATTTCCTTATACATGGAGACAACAAACATGACTTATCATCTCTTCCTACAACCCTAAGATCATAAATCAAGCATGGAAGAAGCGATCTATGGAAGGGAGACATTACCTTCATGCTAAGACACCAAAACCCCAGACCTTCTTCTTCAATCCCGTGACCAAGAGACAGAGAGAGAGTCCATTCCTCATCTCTCCAAGTGTCCCAAAGTAAATGAATGGGGAAAAATATCTTCCCAAGTAAATCTCCAAAGTGCCCTTATGCACAAATAAACCCCATTATTTTAACTTCTTCCAACTTAATCCCAAGACTTTCTAATTGATTTCAAGTACACCCTTTTCTTTAATTATAATTTAACTTGACTCATATACTTACACACTGAAATTACCAAAATACCCCTCTCAAGAATTAACCTCGATAATTGCAAAATAATCCAATTTTTCCTTAATTAACGATGGTCCTCATTAATTATCAATAATCTGATTAGGGTTATGATTGGATCCTTACAAATCACTCCTCCTCACAAGAATTTCATCCTCGAAATTCAAAGCTAGTAGTCCTTATCTTTATTGCTAGAAATTCTTAACTGTGCTTTAGCTATAAAAAACTATCACCATAAGCATTCTTTATGTGCATAATAATCTCATTATATATAATCATATGTATCTGTCCCTGATTTCTAGATACTCTTATGCTTGTTGTCTTTCTTATCCTCAGTTTGTTAATAATCTTAACATCTTGCAACATCATTTATGCCAAAGATCAAGTTCTCTTCTATTCATCTGAACTTTTCCTCAAACATCTTAATACATAATCTAGACTTATAATCAATCTTATACTATACCTCAATCTTAAAATATTAAGGCATTTAAGCACTCCAATACTAGGAGGCAAGAGATATTGATAATTCCTCATATATCATCTTACAATCTCGGCCAAAATCTTGCTAATTGTCCCATATATATCAATCATAGGTCAAACACCTAACATAATCATCAAAATGTATGCCATTAACAATGACACCATGGTTTAGACCAATATCATATTAATCTTCAAAAATAATTCCTTAATTCCTTATTGCCCAGAAAAGACTCAACCTAGGCTCTGATACCAATAACTGTAACACCCTAATTCCTTAACCATGGATAATCATCAATCATAATCATCGTCATCATCATCATCATCATCATAAACCTAATAAAGACTAAGGAATAATAATAATAAGATAGGCCATAATTACATGCCACAATAAATAAATCAATCTTATAAATAAATAATCATAACATAAATGGCCTTCAAGTATCCTAAAATCCTCAAGGCAACTGCATCTTGCCTGATCCTCTAAAACTTATCTTGAAACCTGCATGGATAACAAACCCTTGCTAAGCTATAAAGCTTAATGGAGAACAAAAACTCTATAGCTAACTTCTGACCATAAATCATCATGTCATATACAACTTTCTATATAATACAAAATAACACTTAAGTCTATTGTATTGATCAATTCACCAAGAACATATTGGGGAAGTACTCAATCTTGTTAAGAATACCCTATTTACTTATGTCTAAAACATTCTATAAATTCTTTTATTGAAAAACTTGTCAATTAATTAGCATCATCTTACTTGTTCTCTTTCTTTAACTAGCTTGATTCGTACCCTTTTTTTCATTTACTACAGCTTCAGAGTTCATACATCCAGGTTGTTGATAGTACAAAACTTTAACTTAATGGATCATGCACAATGTTACATAATTCATGCATATGTGTTCCTTAATATTATCTTAACATGGTAACTTAAACCTCTTACAACACCAATTTATATCATATGATGCACTTAGTTAGGTTAATGTTATCATTATGCATATGAGCGTGAAAATCTCCATATACCTCTTATAATTTTTTTCATCAAGAGGCTAGACAATATAGTTATTAATGATACCAGATTTTTACTTACCACATTAAAACACTTTATCCACCTAAGATAGGCATTCAACCTTAATTCACAATATAAGGGATATGCTTAGGTCATATAGCTTCTACAAGTATTCCTGGTAGGCATAATTACATCACATATATCATGCAATATTCATATTAGATTCATAGACTTTACATCCTTTATGTTATCTTAGCATGGTAACTTGATTCCTTTACAATCATCATTCTATGTTAGGCATTGCACTTGGTTAAATGAATGTTATCATTAAGCCTACATGTGTGTAAACATTTATATATATAATTAAACAGACTTGCAAAGTTGAATGTGATCACAAAGAACAAGCATTACATATCATGATTACAAGATAAGGTTTTGATGCCATATGTATGCATTTTATTAGCAGAGTATATGAAACTTAGTGTACCTCTTATAGTCCATATAAGTTCTAGTACAATAGTCTACACTTTAGGGTCCATACATTCTTTGTGGAACCCACCGATGGAATTCAACTCACACTGGCACTCACACGGGAACCTTCCTCATGGTTAAGGTGATATACATATCTCACAATCATGATATACTGAACATGGCATCTCATTTCATAAAGACAGTTATAGCCAAAAGTAGTTCAAGATAAAACAACACAATACAATAAGTCATTCATCATGCTTATGTTAACTACATGAAGAAATTAATGCATATATATGTATATACATATATGTATATCACTTTATTTCTTGTACTTTTTATCATCATTAATAGCCTTCCTAAGTGCTAGTTCGAAGGGTGGATAACGGGAGCAATGGATACCCAAAGGTATCAACTATGGATATCCGAAGATATCAAACAATGGACCCAAATGGGGTCAAATAATGGTTCCAGCAAGGAACAAATGATAGACACAAACGGTGCTAAACAATGGTTCATTTAAGGAACAAGACCCAAATGGGGTCAACTATAGCAACTGCAACTATATCCCTTTAGGCATGCCTACCTAATCCACAACTGAACTAAGACCCGCAGGCTTAAGCACTTAAGAACATCTTTAATTTACATATCCTTCTTTAATTAGTACATCATTTGGCTTAAAGCCATTTTTCATAAAAGAATGCATATCATTCATATCATACTTTAATATTGAGCTCTGGATGCTTTCACATGATCATACCATTGCATGTTTATGCAAACAATACCAACATGAAATGTTTCATGATTAGCATTGAGCGTGAAAACATACCCATATACATATAGTTATACAGCTTAAATCATAGTTATACATGCTTTTATTACTCATACTTGTTCACATATTAAGATAAGCTGCTCATCATAACATGCTTATATCAACTATATAGTATATATAATTTACATAACTCATGGATAGTTCTTGATGACATACCTTGTTGCTGCTTGCTATGAATAGTTTTCCTATCTTACACTTATTCACATTAAAACATAACACACACACACACACACACACACATATATATAGCAACACTCAAGCATTTATAATCCATATAATAAAATAAATATGTTCTCTTACAGCTTAAGGTCACTACTTGTTCATATTTCATCCCTTGATTCACTCTCATAATTACCAAATTAGAACCCATAAGTGACATATTATATCATAGTCATATGTACTTCAATCATCTTGTATTTTTCATCTTATAATATTTTATACTTAGGTAAGTTGTGTGAGCTTATTTCATCTTAATCGTTAGTCCCCTACTAGCACACTTACATTTTTCATATTATATCATGGGGCATGATTTAATAAGTAAATAAGTTTTCTTGCCTCCAAGCTTATCATTAAATTCCTATTATGGCTTAAAGCACAACCAAACTTCTATATTTCCAACTTTGATTGTCAGTAAATATTCCATCTCATTTAACTTAGTCATGCTGTAAGGACCCAAAATAGGTTCTATTAGAATTTAAGGACAATTACATGTTATTAAAGTCTAATTGAGCATTATTGGGTGAATTATTAAGAGTTAAGATACTAATTGGGGCAAAAATGTTATTAAGTTATCAATAATTATGTGATAAATGTGTAAATTATATGGTATGAATTTTATAAGGTCATAATTAAATTATTACTGTTGGTTTAATAATATTCAAGGGTGTAATTAAAGTACAAAGTATTAGTTTAGGGGTTAATTTGTAAATAAAGCATATTTAGGGGCAAATGTGAATAAATGAATAATTAAGGGGTTGATTTAAGAGAAGGAATAAATTGATAGGTCAATGTATGAAAGGAATTAAAGGAGGGGTTAATGTTTAACATGCAAAGACTAGCTAGGTTAAATTGTGACATGCAAAAGGTTTAAGGACTAAAAGAGATATTTTCCTTAGCATTATATAAGTCAAAGATAGTGGAAAAATACAGATTTTATCATTCTCTCTTGCAAATTCAGCCATTAAACTTGAGTGAAATCCTCTCATTTTAAGTTACATGCATGGATGGTTAGCAAGGATCAAGGCTAGAAGTAGTAATGTGAAGAACAAGTTAGTGTATATCTACAAGGTAATTAACTTAATTTGATAATTCTTCTTCTAATTCTCCATCTTCTTATTTTGATTAATAGTAGATTGGGTTAGATGCTGGAAGTTTTTGTTAATGGATGAAATTATTGTGAAAGGAAAAGAAGGAGAAAATTAAGAACATGAAAGAAGAAGATAGTGAGAGAAAAAGGAGAATTTTCAAGAAGATTTGAGTTGCATGTCCAGGTTTGGGAACTATTATTTCTTGCATGCATTAATATTGTGTTGATTATGGATTTTATAAGTATATTGACTTATATTAAGATATTAGACATTAATGTAAAAAAATGCTGTCCAGAAATTCGGACTGACCTCCAATGACTAATTTAATCATAAGTTGAATTTTTGAACTCCGAATTTGATGTAATTAGTTGGGTTAGAACCGGGACTTCTGTGCCTACAAATGTTGTAGAAATAACAATAATGAAAATTTCCTCTAAGGTCCTCAAAAATGCCTAAAACAGTAGCCTTTGAAAGAAGAAAAGTTAATGAATATGAAATTTTGGGTTAAGTTCATTTGACCTAGCTATATTAGTTTGTTAATAACTTGAGTTATAGAAAATAAAATTGCATGATTCAAGTTGGTATGTTTTATTAAGACATTAATGTATATTTTTGTAGAAGGAAATCATTTCTAAATCGGCCTCTAACTCCTCTTAAAATTAGCTTGAATCTCGTAGGAACAGTTGTTCACTGTCAAAGAACAGATCTTAGTATTTTTTGCATAATTATCAGTAGAAAATTAGAAACGTTATGATTTAAAATTATGGATAAACTAGATACATAGGAGCACAACTTTGATGAAGGGAAGTCGATCTAATTCTGTTTACATTTTATTTTATGAATTTTCTAATTGGTGACAAAAACTGTTTTGGTGTTATGAACAGCTTATAGTTTTCTTCAATATCTTGAGTTATAAATGTGATATTAAGGTCATTCTTGATGTTTTGGAAATTAGACATACAGGCATTAGTATTCTCATACTTTCATGTAAATAACTAGAGAAGTAACATGAATATTTTTGTAGGATATGTTGAACAATTGTAATGAGAATAAATTTTAGGAATCTTTAATAAAGAGAAATATGTAATTATCATAAACTAGTTGCTGTAATTACAGCATAATTTGGGTTATAAAATCTCAATTGAGTTAATTCCAATTTCATATTTTACATGAGAAACATACCTATAACTTTGTAGGAGATACCAAGGGCTAAATATGCTTGTAAGCTATTCAAATGTTCACTTGAAATTGTAGTGAGCTGTTAATTTCGGTTTCGGAACAGGCTGAAGTAAAAATGATGTATATTTGTGTGTGTGGCTCAGAATGCTATGAGGTCGAATCCTATGCAAAATAGACTTATAAATTAACATTTTTTATGAAGGAAAATTTGTTTAATTATGTTTGTATGAGTTCCTAATGTTCGCTTTAAATTCTTGAAAACTGGATATACTGTTAAGGAATAGATTGTGGTATTTTGGACATAAATATTAGTAGGGGAGTCAAAAAGCTATGCTGTGAAATTTTGGATAAATTAGACACCTAGGAGCAGGATTTTGTTGAAGGAAATTTAGGCTGATTCACTCTCCATTTTATTCTAAAAATTTTACAAGTGGTTACAATAACTGTTTCTGAATTTATGAACAGCTAATGGTTTTTCTTGAATATCTTGAATTATAGATAAGATATTGTGACAAATTTTGATGTTTTAGAAACAAGACATATAGGGGAATGAAATTGTAGAAGGACACATGGCCTAAAAACAATATTTACTAGACCAAAAAGGGCACCTAATTTTGATCCAGAAAGCTGCCCCTGTGCAGATTTGTGTAGGAAGAATTGTAATTTGTTTTCTATATTTGGTTTAAATATAGTTATGTAAAATATGTGTATATATGATTACACATTGAATTATAAATACCATGTAATATGATTGACAATAAATATAGGTATAATTACATAAATTCAAACTTATGTACATGATTTATTACATGAAATTATGCTTACATGTATATACTTATATGTTGCGCTTATATGCCACTATACAAAGAGTATATGAAGACAGTGACATATGTTCATTCAAAGATAATTGTATTGTGCTGATTATACTCGTATTCATGTATATGATTATGATTATCCTGCTCATAGGCATGAATAGATTTATACTACTATACTACTATGTATATAAATGCATGATTGAAAAGGGATCATTCCTTGAACTAATTTCAAGTAGAAAATAGCAATACTCAATAATGTGTATGATCATATGTTTAAAGAAAGTATTACATGAACATGAATATGATTACCTTAACCGTCATTATACATGGGTTTTGACATACGGAATAGATTACATGATCGAATAAGATTATAAAGTATAAAGTAGTAACACCCAACAGTGAGTATATTTACAGGTTTACAGAAAGTTACACATGAGCATGTGTACGAGTACATTGTTTATAGTTACCCAAGAGTATACATGTGCATATAAGAATATGAATGAATAAATGAAAGATAAAGTAAATACATTTTATTGCCTACGTTGAGTCTAGGAAGTGGATAGATAGGCATGCCTATAAGGGTACCTTGCAGCTGCTTCTGAACATTTTGACCTCTTTAGGTCCACTTCAATTTAAATGTATAGTGACCCTGTTTGGGTTTAAAAGTTAAAGTTAATTTAAACAACCCTTGTGTGGGTTGTAGCCGACCCCGCTTGGGTCCGCTTGACCGGTCCATGTTATTGGGTCCACCGATTTATCATACAATTTTATCCCTACAAGGGATCATCGTTTAATACCTTCGGGTATCTTATTTGTACCTTCGGGTGCCACCACTATAATCAATAGTTTTGTACCTTCGGGTACTACCGTATAACCCATTATCCACCTCTTTAGAATAGTGCAGGCTTTATTGTCAAAGGTTAAGAAAAGTTTAATAAGGCATGTAAATTCTTAATTGACTTCATATTATTCTACATATGAAATTCCTTTTATTGCATACAAAACCTGCATCTATAGGAATGCCCAATAGTAAATATATGTAAGTAATACTACTAGTATAAAAAAATGCATGCTAATTGTTAATTGATGAATATGCGTTATATTAATACTTTGATTAAATTGATTATATATATATGCCTTTGTGATCATAATTAAGTCTTTTTCTAGATGTATGCCAATGCATGATATATGAAGAAATTTTTATTAGGTTAAAGAGTATTATAATATTTAATGGACGCAACAATTTTATAATTGCATAAGCATATTTCATATGAAAGATTATAAGAGTTAGACGGTAACAACCATTATTTTTGAAATAGTTTTCATATGAATATATTGATATGTTCACATTGTTTATATGTACACATTTAATAAATGTGTGTTTGTTATTTACGGTGTGATGTATGCATAACTAAGACCTGTAACCTGGGTATATAAGAATAACCTGGCAATGATGTATAATTGTTATGTTTAATTGATAGGCTTGTATTTGTAACTTATGCTATATAAAGTAAGCTTGTAGTATTATAAAGATCTCATGGTATTTGAAAGTGTTGATTTGCCATTTAATTCTAATGAGTGTATATCAAAGACATACGAATATAGATAAAAAGATAATGGATAATTATGCTAGTACGGTTTAGTATCAATTCAAAAGCTAATCACATGATAATTATTTGAATTTAAAGCCATAGGACTTTGGAGCTTACATTATTATATATGATAATTATAGTATCAATGAAATTTTTATTGTTGAACTTTATGATTTCCGTAATATGATTTAACTATTGGATCTTTATTCATTTCTTGAAACCAAGCTTTATTATAACTGAGGCATATGGTGTGCTTGTTGACGATCACTGTGAGTGGTCGTTTATCATGATTTTAGTTCCCCACTAAGCTTTATAGCTTAGCACGGGTGTTTCAACCGTGTAGGTTGTTGGGGTAATATCTGCAGCTGGATGGCCAACTCAAGTCAACGAGAGAGACAATTATAGACTTTTATTTTGGGCTCTTTGTATATAGTAAAGATTTTGTGGTATTAGAGATATTGTATGTAAAAATGTTAAACAGTTGTTGTATTTTGTAAAGAGACTTTAACGTACATTGAAAAGTTTTTAATAGTATAGTACTCTTAGGTATTAAGTTTAAGTTTATGTTCTCTGTATAGTTGGTATATGTTTATGTTGCATAGTAAAACATGTGTAATGTGACGGATAAAGTGTTATGTATAGATTATATGATAAGGGTGCTACACATGCACATTATAACTATCTTCTTAATGTTACTAGATCATAACTTGGTAATCTCTTGCCATTGAAAAGAAATATTGATATATATATATATATGGTAATTAGGCAAAGCCAGTTACTTTATTTGAGTTCGCACCGATGCAAAATCCATAGGATACATTAAATAGCATATACATGTTAGAGTCATTAGGTTACTTCTTACTATCCTTAGTCATATGCTTATTGTATTGTCTCTTACTCTTGTTAGTCATATGTCCGCATGGCACAAATTACACATTCTTGAAACTCAAATTTAGTTAATAGACCTTCCTATAGTCACACATTTTTCAACCGCATATATTTACTTAAAATCTTAGCATTGAAAGACTTTTAGAACTATAACATCTCTTTGGTAATCGATTAACATACCATTCATCACTTGCATGCTCAAACATTATTAACATTTCCCATTAATAGCTTAATTCCTCTTTACTATAGCATTATACTTGTAAACATGGCTATACAATGTTGTGCTCTTAGGGTGGAGAATAACCATTAAAATTGAAGTGTACAAATGGCCATGCATGAGAAAAGGAAAGGACATAAGTGGTTGTACACTTCCAAGAGGAAATCAATGAGTGGTCGTGTATGGGAAAGAAAACAAGACAAGTGTCCATGTATTCTCATGGATAAAAGAGTGAGTGGCCATGTATTTTTAAGGAGAAACCAACGAGTGGCCTTGTGTTTCAAAAAAGAAACAACACATAGTCATGTAAAAGGAAGAGAGACATCACATGGCCATGTGCATGAAAGGAGACAAACTTGCGTGGCCGTGTCCAAGAAAGGAAACAATGTGCGTGGCCATAGGTGGGAAGAATGAAAGCATCACGTGGTCGTGTGTGGGAAAGAAAATAATGTGCGTGGCCATGGGTGAGAAGGAGGAAAGCATCACGTGGCCGTGTGTCATGAAGAACAAACACACGTGGCCGTGTGTTAGGAAGAGCAAACTCACCCACAGCCGTGTGTGGGAAAGAAAAGAGGAAAAACCATAATTCCGATTGTGCATAACATGAATTTAAACCCCAAATCTCACTTCCCCTCTTGGATTTATGTCCATTTAGGTTACTATTCATGTTGTAATCATCAAAACATATTAGTCTAAACCCTTAATCTCATTATCAAAGCACATACAATATGAGAGGGAAAACATGTATAGTAACCATCCCAAAAATGAATCTTGTACCTAAAAATCAAGCTTCATCTCCTTCAATATCCATTGATCTAGCTCTCTTTCTCCTTCATTTCCTTATACACAGAGACAACAAACATGACTTATCATTTCTTTCTACAACCCTAAGATCATAAATCAAGCATAGAAGAAGAGATCTATGGAAGGGAGACATTACCTTTATGCTAAAACACCAAAATCCTAGAGCTTCTTTTTCAGTCCCATGACCAAGAGAGAGTCCATTCTGCATCTCTCCAAGTGTCCCAAAGTAAATGAATGCGAAAAAATATCTTCCCAAGTAAATCTCTAAAATGCCCTTATGCACAAATAAACCCCATTATTTCAATTTCTTCCAACTTAATCCCAAGACTTTCTAATTCATTTCAATTACACCATTTTCTTTAGTTATAATTTAACTTGACTCATATGCTTACACGCTAAAATTACCAAAATACCCCTCTTGAGACTTAACCTCGATAATTGCAAAATAATCCAATTTTGCCTTAATTAATGATGGTCCTCATTAATTATCAATAATCTGATTAGGGTTTTGATTGGATCCTTACAGATGATTTTGTGTAGTTTTATGTCATTATTGAAGAGGAAAACTCGTGATTGAGTATGTATTGAATTCGGCCTCAAGGTAGAAAGGAAGAAGGAGAAAAAAGCCATAAGAGAAAAAGGAAGGAAGGTAGAGAATTAGATGAATTCAAGCATATTTGAGGTTAGTGGATACAAATGCCATTTTATTTCTTGATAATTAGGTTATGTAAGTATTGGAAATCGCATGAATTTGATGTGTAAAAATTTATTTGATTATAAATTCATGGAATTAGATAAAAAAAATAATTATTTGGAAGGTTTATAAGGTAGAAAACAAGTATATATGTCCACATTCAATTTAGATGTCAATTATGGAACTTCAAAAAAAATTTTTATTTAAATAAAGTAATTACATGTTAGGAATATGATAATAAACTAAAGAAAAAGTATAAAATAATTAAATAAGAAAAATTATAATTGTAATATGATATCAATTATGATAAACATTTTGTTTGCAAGTAAAGTGTTTCTAAATTTAAATTGATGATAGATAAGTGAAATTAAATGCTAAATATTGAGTTTGGTAAAGTTAAATCTATAAAAACATGATTAAAAATGGAAAGTTATAATTGAAGCCTATTATGTAAGTATAAAAAAAATAAAGTTATGTATGGAATTAATTTAATTAAATGTTAGAATTATGTTAATTATACATGAAAAAACATGTTTGAAATGAATTATGAGAATTAAAAAAATTAGTACATGTATACACTTATAATGGCCGAATAAGGATGAGTTTGATTATGATGAAATAAAGAGTAATCATGATGAACAAAAAGGTAGATATACATGATTTAAGCCTTAAAGACATCATGGGAACTACTTGTGACATAAAAAGATATATGAATGGTTATGTGCCTATGGTGGCCAAAAGATGACATGTATAGGATAAGTGTATACAATGAAACATGTGATAGAAAGTGAAAATGATGCAAGAATGATGGGATAATAGCATAATGAATGAAACAACAATGCAGTGAAATGATTAATAAAATATTATGGTGATTGTGATATGAATAATTATCATGATATAGTAAAACTAGAAGTGTAAGATATAATTGGCTAGCCATAGGGACACTCATCATAGTAGCGAGTCATAGTGACTAGCAAAAGTGGACCAAAAGCAAATTCGCACCATAAATATAAGAAAAGAATGAGAAATATTACTAAAAAAAGAAAGAAAAATGAGAATTATTTAGTTATGGACCTTTAGGGTCCACGTCCCGTGCATCCAATTTGAAAGTTTTGTTTCTACTAATAATTACTAGGGGAAAAACTAAAATGATAATAATAATATGATGAAAAATGGAAGAAAATGGTAAGTAATGTATAAAGATTGAAATTAATGATTAAAATAGAAGAATTGTGATAAAAATTTGTAACCAATGATAAATAAACAAAGAAATGATGAAAAAGTGGCTAAGAATATAAATAAGTAGAAAAGTAATGGCAAAAGTGTAAATAAGTGGTGAAAAGTAGATTATGAAGGGAAATAGTAAAAATGATGAAAATGTATAATGATGAAAATGTATAAGAATAAGTTAACGGGGATCAAATGGTAATTTACCACTATGTGAAGAAACCATAAGGATTAAACCATAAATTGAAAGGTGAAAATGTAATAAATGGTGTAGAAAGTCCAAAAGAGTGGAATTAATGTAGTAATTGGAGAAAATAAGGGTAAAGTAAAAGGATAGGACTAAAATGAAATTCTTACCTAAATTGTGGAACAAATGAGCAAAGATGAAAATTAATAATAAGAAGAATTAAATTGTAATTTGGAGAACAAAAAAGAAATTATGATATAAATTTGATAAAAAAAGGATAAAATCATAAATAGGTGAAAAAGTTGTGAAAATAAGGATTAAATTGTATTGCTGTTAAAAGAAGTGAAGTTAAGAACTAAAATAAAAGAAAACACAAGTAAAAATGTAAAGGAATGATAAGATTTGTTTAAAAAGGAAAATTTGGAGGTTAAATGGTAATTATGGCAAAAAATGAGATTTTAGGGACTAAAGTGTAATTTTAATAAAGTTGCAACCATTAAGGGCAATTATGTAAGATTTGGCTTATAATGGGGTGAAAGTGAAAATTATGAAGTTAGAATGATAATAAAGGAATTATAGCAATTAAATGTTTAATATGGGGAAAATAATAAAAATAAGAAATTAATAACTGAAATAAAGAAATTTGAGTATAATAAGGAAGTAATAAGTTAAAAGTGAAGTGTATACTTAATAAATTAGAATTTAAGTACACAGTAGACGAGTTTTGTTAAAAAGATGAATTTAAGAATAATACTAAAAATTGTTAGGTTATGTAAATTTATTTTTTATAAGATTTAACTATAGGTTTGAAGTTCAAATTTGTTGGTATAGAAATCACAATGGTGATAATGCAAACAAGCAAATAAGTAGAAATAATGATATAATTGTAAATTAATAAGGAAATGACAATTTGAATATTTAAGTAGATAAGTGGGAACTAAGAAAATATGGTTTTAAATGGTTTTTGAAGTATGCGTGTAAATAGTGAAATACTATGATATTGTATCCAACACTAAGCAACTAGGTTGCTTAGTGCGTGGTTTGTTTTGACTACGTGCAGGGGATAGAAAGTAATGTAGGAAAATCTTTTTACTTTGGCATGTACATGAACTCGAAGGAATGACAAAAGATATGGTACTTGAAATAATTAATAGAATAAACACAAATGTGTGCATTCTTTTAGATTATAGACATGTATAATTACATTATGTATATGAAACTTATTATGGTAAGAGTTATATCAATAGTTGACTATGGCAATTAGTGATATATATGTGAATAAATTGTGATTGGTGAATTGTGATGGATTGGAGAAATTATGGAGGTATGAATTATTGGGAGTGTTTTGTTTGAATTTTCAGGTGGGCGGGCATGATTTTATAGCCGTAATGCTACCAAATATTTTTGTAATGCTCACTCTAAATTCCTTTCTCTTGTTACCATACATGACATATAGATAATAACCATAACCTATTTACCTGTCTTTTACATTATTATTGAGGAGCATACCCGAGTTGCATATTATCAACTCATGTATAGTGCCATGATCAAGATGAAACAATTCATATTCAACTAATTTATATATATACACTATTATACATTACAAAATTTATGTTTATCTAACTGCTTTTACATTACATCATCTCCTATTACAAAATGTCATATACAAAACGTAAGCAAAATGCAAAATTCATACTTTTAACTCTTCTTAATAAGTCTTGTGTAGGCCCTTTTGTTGCAGATCAAGTCCCTATGGAAAAGTCCTAGCTTGGGTACCTACACGAATAAATACTTGTGCTAAGCTATAAAGCTTAGTGAGGAATAGTTAATATTTGAATAACCACTCATAGTGGTCATTCCAAAGCATACAAGCATAAATAAGATATAATAATAATATATCTACATCAACTATAAAGGCAATCTCAACAATTAAAGGGAAGAACAATGCCATGACAATATTGAAATACAAGTTCAATCATATATTATATCATTGATTATCATATATTTTATCTCTTTATCATTTCCTACGATTAGTTGCTTATGTTTTGTGGGTGTGGATAATGGGAGCTATGGATACTTATAGTTATCAATCACAAGAATACTCATAGGTATTTAATTCTATGGATACCTGAAGGTATCAAACATATAGACCAAAAAGGGATCAAGACTGTGGTCCTAAATTGGGATAAACTATAGACTTAAATGGAGCCAAACTGTATCAGCTGCAATTACCCTTATTGTCATGCCTATCTATCCACAACCAAGTTTTATATGCACGCCTCAAATCATTTTTCTCATTGTGCCATTCATCATGTTTAAATTCATTACATATACCTCTATGTCCATACAAGCATCCCCAAATAATAAAAATAATGTAGCTTTGATCATGAATGTACATTCTTATGATTATAAACATTTACGTGCATATGCATTATGTTATTGGAACATCTTCACTTATACATATTCACATATATTTATGCATGTTCAAATATGTATGCCTACATTTATACTCTTATATTCTAGTTACATTAGTTTACATGCATAAAGCTGATATGTGGGCCAAGTGTTGGCCTAAACTAACTCATGTGCTTATTTTTTATTTTTTTATTTTTTATTCATTTTATAACTATATTTCAATACTCCATCATGTGTTACACATACTTCGTGACATATTATACCCCTAAATTTTTTTTAAAGTAGTCGAAAAATGTTCGGGGAATTCTGGGTAAGTTTCAGTGACTTAGTCTCAGTCGTGTCTACTGCTTTTAGTCGATCTAAAATGGTTAGCCATGGTGGAGACTAAATAGTCTTTGCGGTGGCTACCCATTATGCCCATAATTTATGCAGGCAGATTCCTAGGTTTAACTTGTACAACAATTTTTACATAGCAAATGTTGTTTCAGAAACAATTTCTTCTAAACATTTGTTCCTATATGTTTCTAGTTTCCAAATAATTAAAAATCACTCCATTTGATCTTTTAAATCTCATGATTTTTACAAAATAATACGAACTATGCCTAATGGCATAGTAGTCGACATTATTGTACTTCAAGCTCATTTTATAAATCTTAGAAGCACAATCAAACTTTGACCCCTTCATAAGAAATTTAGGTCTATGTGTCTAGTTTCTACCTCAACTAGAATTACCTAATTTGAACTCTACAACTCAACTTATGAGTAAAAAAGTCCTTATGGGTCAAGTGAACCCTAGGATAAAATTTTCCTATTTCAACAATCCCTTCCATATTTTGTCTTCTATGTAGAAGCATGCATTACAACTATGTTTCTATCTCATTTACATCTAATATACTGTTTATAACCGTTTTACATTGACAAACATGCACATGTAAAAATATTAAGAGTTCTCATACCTTTTTGATGACACTAAAAGCACCTTTCCAACTCCTCTTAACCTCCTTCTCTTTCTTCTTGCTTGGTTCTTCTTTTACATGGAGCAAATCATAGATATAAGCATCCATTTACTCCACAAATTTTAGTTCCTAACATATGGAAAAAAAGAGAAGTGAAATAGAGAGAATTGTTACCTTAGAAATGCTTAAACCTTAAATTCTCTTTCCTCTCAAACTATATAGGTGAATTTGTGGTGTAGTTTAATGGTGGAATTGGTGATTTTGTGAAGAGAATAGCTATATTTAGCCCCTAAGGTGGCCGGCCATCACATCCCTTTTATTTCATATTCTTTCTTCCACTTTCATGAGATTTCTAGAGTGAGCCAAGTGGCTTTACCTTATAAGTCCACTTGTGGGTCCTAAGTGAATTGCATCTTTCTCCCTCATTCTTTTTAATTTTTCATTTCCACCTTAAAACATTACCTCATTTTAAATTTAATTCCTATATCATGCCTCCCTTCAATTATGCATATGTATACCTTAAAGTGGAATTACCATAATGCCTCTATATTTTCAAGTAATTCCCTCTAGGTCCCATCCTACAATTTATTAACTAATCATGCATGTATCAACTATAATGCCATTTAAACATGTACATATTCTTCTAGGGCAGATGCTAGAGCTTCAAATTTCTCTCCCCCTTAAAAGAATTTCATCCTCGAAATTCATACATGTCTTAAATAGCTGGGGATACTGTGCCCTTAAAATTGATTCAAGTTCCCAAGTTACTTCTTCCACGCTATGATGTTGCCTTAATACCTTAACTAAAGGAGAATATCTATTTTGCAATTGTCTAATTTCTCTAGCCAAGATTTTCTCTGGATCTTTACCATACGAATAATCAGGTTAAACCTTTATCTTATATAGGGGCAATATGTGCAATTCATTTGATCAATACCTTATGAGCATGAGACATGAAGACATCATGAAATTTGGATAACTTTGAAGAGAGTACAAACCTATAGGAAATTTGTCCAAATTATTCCAAGACTTCATATAGACTAATGAACATTGGCCAAGGCTTCTCTTTCTTCCCAAACCATAACACTTTTCTCTAAAGTAATACCTTTAGAAATATTCTATCACCAACCTAATATTCAATGTATTTCCTCTTGGAATTTGCATATGAGTTTTGTCTATCATTAGTTGCTTCCAATCTCTATTTAATACTCTGCACCTTTTCTTAAATATCTTTGATAATATCAAGACTAATTTTTTTATTTTCAACTAATTCGGTCTACTAGATAGAGTCCTACATTTCTGACCATATAAGGCTTCATAGGGTACAATTCTGATGTTGGTTTGGTAACTGTTATTGTATGCAAATTAAATTAAAGCAAGGTACTTGTCCCAACTTTTTGGAAAATCTAAGCCACACACTCTTAGTATATCCTCCAATACTTGTATAACCTTTTCAGATTGCCCATCCATTTGCGGGTGAAATGTAAGGCCCCAATTGAGCTTCTAGTATAAAATATACATGATTTATTAGTATTATAATTAATTAATAAAATGAAAGCTAGGGCCTAAAAGGGGGTAAATTAGTAATGTTACATTATGTTATACATATGAATAATTAAAGCATAAAAAGGATTAAGGGTGTAATTAAAAGAAAAGAAGTCAATTAGGGACCAAATTAAAAGAAAGCAAAGTTAATGGGTAGAATTAATAATTATTTGAGAGAGAGAGAGAGAGAGTTAAGAGTATTATTTAAATCTTCCCTCCACTCAGCTTATCTAGAATTTTCATGAGAGAGAGATGGGAGAGGGAGTGTAAATGGGGTTGGTCGGCCATGCATAGGAAAAAGGAAAGTTAGACTTAATTTCCTCCTTTTTCTCTCTCTTAAAAACAAGATTCTCTGTCTCAAACTTCTCCCTTAATTTAATTGGGGAAGAGGTGAAGTAAGGGGTTTTTGTGTTGGTGTTCAAAGTTAATAAGGTTTAGCATTGCATCTCTTATTTTCATATTCATTTCTTGCTAATTTGATGGATTGCAATGGAAAGAACAATTGGGTGTTAATGTATGAGTTGATTCTTTGTAGATGGTGAGGTAAATAAGAGCAAAGGTGGCAGGACCCAACATAAACCCTAGCAGAGTTTATGAATGATTAAATGGTAGTTTTGGGTTAAAATGTATATATTAGATACTTGATGATTGGATGAATTACAAGTTAAGACTTAGAGGGTAAATTGGTCATTTTACATTAATGCATGTGTGTAATTAAATCAAAAATACAATTTAGAGATTTAATTGACATGAATGGATGATGTAGGGGTAGGGAAATTAAATAAGAATATATGAAGGATTGTAATGGGTATTATCATTTAATGAGGTCACCATCCACTTAGCTCATTCTAGAAGCTCACACGAATATGAAAGAGAGCAGGAAAATCTGGTATAGAAGGGGTTTTGGAGGTGAGGATCGTATTCAAAAAGGAAAAAAGGAAAAGAAACTTTCATCTCTTTATTTTTTTCTCTCTCTTAAAAATTTGTAAATTTTACTCTCTCTTCTTTCTCATAAAAACGGCCTCTTTAATCCATAGAATGCTCTTATTTTCTGCTACTATGCTTGTTACACTATAAGAAAATGTTAAAATAGGAATAGAATTATTTTCGTTGCAAATTTAGCAACAGAAATCCAATTTCGTTGCTAATTCGCAACGAAAATCCAATTTTGTTTCTAACATTCGTTAAAATTTTTTTATTTAGCAACAGAAATAAAAATGGTTATTTTTCATTGCTAAATATGGAGAAAAGTTTTAGCACCAAAATATAGCACCGAAATTTGGCAACGAAATGCTTAGTCCATTTCTGAATAAGGGGCCAGCAAATGGCGCAAAAATTTTTAGTAGCAAAAATAGCAATCGAAACCTATTCCATTACTAAAATAGCAATGAAAATGAATTTTGTTGCCATTTTAACAACAAAAAGGTTTTTCATTGCTAATTTAGAAGTGAAAATTTTTAAGATTCCTTAAATAGCAACAAAATATATTTTTTGTTGCTAAAATAGCAGCAGAAATAAAATTCAGTTGTTATTTTAGGAAGCTCAAAATTTTAAGTAGCGAAAATAGCAACCGAAATCCCCATTGCTAAAATAGCAACGAAAAATGAATTTTGTTGTTATTTTAGCAACGGAAGGGTTTTTAATTGCAAATTGGGAACTGAAAATTTTTAAGGTTCCCTAAATAGCAACCGAATATATTTTTCGTTGCTAAAATAACAACAAAAATAAAATTCTGTTGATATTTTAGGAACCTTTATAATTTTTAGTAGCAAAAATAACAATCGAAACCTATTCCATTGCTAAAATCATAAATTAACACAAATTAAGTTATACAAGAGAAATAATAATAATAATAATAATAATAATAATAATAATAATAATAATAATAATAGTAGTAGTAGTAGTAGTAGTAGTAGTAGTAGTAGTAGTAGTAGTAGTAGTAGTAGTAGTAGTAGTAGAGAAGTGGGGCAGATTTATTAATGATTAAGTTGAGTGGGAATTAAAACATATTTTAATAATAAATCACAAATTAACACAAATTAAGTTATATGAGAGAATAAATAATAATAATAATAATAATAATAATAATAATAATAATAATAATAATGATGATGATGATAATGATGATGATGATGATGATGATGATGATGATGATGAGGATGATGATGATGATAGAGAAGTGGAGCTGATTTATTAATGATTAAGTTGAGTGGAAATAGTAAAAAATCACAAATTAACATAAATTAAGTTATATAAGAGTAATAATAATAATAATAATAATAATAACAACAACAACAACACGAGACCTTAGAACCTAGACTTCCAAAAAACTAATCTGGTTACTAACTATTTTGTCTTTGAGCCCTATTGCTCATCTCATGTAGGTTGGTCATGTTAGGACTTTGTGAAGCATCTGTGGTTGACTCCTAACATTTGTTGTATCAAACTTCTTTTTTCAGCAAGCATATTGTTTGATGACTTACGAATGGTGTATTATGTTTCTGTTCCATGATTAGTGCATGTAACTTGGTTGAGTCCTAATAGTCACATTGTTTGCATAGATAAATTGGCATAATTTCTTCTACTTACTTGAAATACCAATTTCTATATGCAGCTGAATGTATGATGCTATTTTTGGTCAGTGTCCTATTCACTTAACATCATGTGACATTAGCAATTTTAATATTTTTATACTCTGCTTTATTCTGGCTCTATTTCATTTGTTTAATTCATAGGCATTTGACACTTTAACAGAATGAATTAAAAAGAATCTGCAGAATTTTAGAGTTGAATGTTCAAATTCTACCTTTATGTTTTTTTTTGAACTATCATTAATAATAGTTTATCTCCTACTTGAACTTGTTCACTCTATTGCCAATGCATCCATAATTTGTTGTATATGATCAAAGCCATGGATATGTTATTTTCAGCAATTATGATGTTAAACCCATCCTATGGTCTTGTGGTATTTTAATCAATACTAGCTTTGCTCCAGTTTATGGTCGTGTTTTACCCACTCTAAGAGTATATATGTAGCTTGAGAAATTTGCTTCAAAGCCTCACAAGTTTTTTCAATTATTAACAGCTAAAAGTTGGCAATGAAGAGGACTTTTTACCTCAATATGATTGCCAACTCATCTAAACTACAATAATTTTTTTTCTTCTTTGTTTGTCTAAACAAGTAAGTGCTTTAATTAACTGGTTAGAGACCATCTGAATTGGTATAAACTACAGCCTTCCATGATGCCTAAAACATCATCCGAATTGGCAAGATAATGAATATAGATTTTCTTTTCCTTTAATCTCGCATGCCATTAGCTATTATGAATTTGGGTAAATCAATTTTAGTAGAGCTATGTAAAATTGGCTATCTTCTATCTGAAATATGAGTGTTTGTTGTTATTATTATTATTATTATTTTATATATGCACACACACACACATTGAAAAACTAAAAGTAATTTTGTAAATAATCAACAATATTTTAGCGATGGAAGTGCGACAAAAAATTCGTCACATTTTTTTATAATACTAGACGAATTTACTAACGAAATTGTGATTTATGTTGCTGAAAATAGCAACAAAAATTAATTTCCATTGCTATTTTGTCCAATTCAAAGAATCTTACATTGGTTGGAATTAGCAATAGAATTCAAATTTCATTGCTAAATTTAGCAATGGAAATAATTTTCGTTGCTAAAAATAGCAACTATGAAATTTGATCGACAATTTTTGTTGCTATTTAATAATTTTCTTGTGGTGTTAGGAGAATGAGATGAGAGATCTTTTCAAGAAATGTAGTAAGCAAGGAAAAAGGAAGAAGAAAAAAGTGAGAAAAAAGGAATTAATGGAAGATTGGTGTTTGCATGTTAGGTTTGGGAAGTCTATTCATCTTGCATGTGCTTGTATTGTGTTTAAATGTAGATGATATACAAGGGATGAATTTTGGATGATGACTTGGTTATAGAGATGAGATCTTAAAATTTATACTTTGCATGTGTTATTTGGTGAAGATGAAAGATGGTAGTATTGAATTAATAGGAAATTAGTTTATTAAACCTCTACATGTGTTTATTTTAATAATTATTTGAATTAACTAAGTGACTTGATGATAAAAGGTAGTTAAGGCTAAGGAGTTTACAGCTTGATGAAGGAATTAGAAAGTTAATCTCAGAAAGTTATAGATTTTCATATTGGGTATACTGCCTTATTTTATAGTAAATATGGATTTAATTGTATTGTTAAGTTGGAATTGAGTATTAGCAGTGTTTAACATTAAGGAAATGATATGGATTTGAGAGGTACATTATTAGAAATTGAATGTTATTAAGTTCAAATTTATATGCAAGTCTATTACAAAAATTTTTGGCTTAGCTTCACTTGACCTAAAGTACTCTTTTGACAATAACTGGAGTTTTAGAGTAGCAAATTGAATAATTCTAGTTGCATTAGAAACTAGACATCCAGATCTAGATTTCATATGTATAAACTGAATTCTAAATCTTTCTCTAAATTGGTCATAATTTAGATTGAAAATCGATTATACTGGCTGCTTGATTATGAACAACTTGTAGTGTTTCTTGAATATTTTAAGATTTAGATTATTTTTTATCTTTCAAAAAGTAAAAACATAGAGGAATAAGTTTGTAGAAGACTAATTTCTCTAAAAATGTCATTTTCAAGGTCAAAAGTAATATAAAAGTTTGTTCCAAAAAAAGCTATCTATAAATTTCATAGGGAAGAATGGTGCACATGACTGCGACCATTTGGTTTCAGTTGTGTTGACCATTCTGTACCAATTTGCACCATTGCACACTACTGAGACCAATTTGTCTTAACTGTGTCCCTCTGCTATTTTGCTCTAAACATGATATTTCAATGCTAAAATGTTGCCCATATTTGTTCATACAATTTTTAAATAATTTGACCAAGAAAATTAAAGCATATTATGTTATAGAACCATATGTAAACATGATAGTACTTTGTTATGTATATTAATCAATGAAACTAAATAATATGTTCATTTGACATGCATATAAGTAGGCATAACTTTAATGTGTTATGTGGAATAACATACATGAATGTGTATAGCATATCATATGACTGTACACAAATACAAAACTGGTGATAGCTATAGATAATTGTATAATTACATGAGGATGTATATCTATATAAGTATATATAGAGATTGATATCTGGATAGGTGTCAACCTTGGAATGGTAGTGACCTGTATATGAGGATAAATTTATTGGTTATACTATTTTTATCATAGATGATTATCATGCTAATATAATATGTTAATTATAAAGATGCATACGATTTGTATACTATGAGTTATATAGACATATGTGCTTAAGAAATGATAATATACATATGTTTAATTCTATATAATTAGAGTTCTTGTGAATATGTCATATCAGTATAATAGTAAAGTATACAAGTATGAAAATATAAGTATAACTAATCTATATTTCTAAATTATCACTTGTACTTAAAAGAAGAGTGAAATACAAACATGTATGCTCATATTATGTGAATAAAGATATCATGGTGTTAAGAATCACTTTCATATACGTATGATGAGATACACGTCTTTGATTTCACATACAAAATATAGTTACTCTAGCATGCATAGGATAACATGTAAGGACCCAATCATGGCCCTAACAGGATTATAGTTAATTAATTAGGATTAAGGTTTAATGAGGCAACATTTGATTATTTGGTATTATAGAAGTTAAGTCATATCAAGGGTATAATGATAATTATGCACATGTGTATAGGAGTATAACTAAAATAGAAAGGAAGGATGCAATTGAATTAAATTAGAAGTTTAAGGTTATATGTTGAGAAATATAAGTTGTTGGGGTTAAATTGAATAAGGGTAATTTTGGGAATTCACCCAAGGAGATATTTACCCCACTAACTTTTATTAGCTTGTTGGAGAAGGAAATCTTGGTGGAATTTTGGGTTGTGGATTGGCATTTGAGGGAGAGCTATCTCTCTTTCTCTCTCTCCTTCTCTTTATGGTTACGATTTGAAGAAGATGAAACCTAGGGTTTTGAGAGCCAGCATTCTTAAGGTGATGTCTTCCTCTTGCTTTCTTTTTTGTTTGTATTTCATTTATGGATTTAAGGTTAAAGGGTTTATGATTGTTATCTTCTTGTGTAAGAGGGAAGAATGATACCAAGAATGGGTCAAAGGATGTTGAAGGAGTTGAAGCTTGAATAAAAGGTACGGGAATTGTTTTTCATCTGTTACTGTATATATATTTTTCCCTCTTTTGTGTTTGTGTAGTGCTAGTAAGATTAAGAACTCAATCCAGTAAGTTTTGATGAGTATAAGATGATTTGAGACTTAAATGATCAATTATGTAAGTGAGGAAGTGAGATCCAGGATTTAAACTCATGTTCTACAAATTGGGTTTCTAGGTTTCCTGTTATCTTCTCATGCGCGTGGCCACGTGTGTGTTTCTCTTTGGAAACACACGGCCACACGTGTGGTTCTTTATGGAAACACACGCCATTTACCTGTTTCTCTTTGATGTACGCGGCCACATGAGGTGCGCCGGGGTTTCTCCTTTCCCTGCACATAGCCATGTATGTTTTACTTCTTCCCTATGTATGACCACGTATGGTTTCCTTCTTCCCCATGTGTGGCCATGTGAAGCTTTCCTTCATCCCCATGCGTGGCCACGTGAAGCTTTCCTTCTTCCCCGTGCATGGCCGCGTGAAGCTTTCTTTCTTCCCACCCATGGCAACATTAAGTTCTCCTTGTTCCCACCCATGGCCATGCATTCTTTGTTCATAAAACCCATGGCCACGTGTGTGTTTCCTTTTGAAAACACATGGCCACGTGTGTGTTTCCTCTTGGATATGCATGGCCACGTGTGTGACACAACTAACAAACCTATCTATATTGTTTTGCTTATAAGTTGAGCTAGAGAACTCCAAATTGAGTGATTCTTTTTGAGTCAGAAAATAGACTTCCATACCAACATTTCATATGAAGAAACCCAATTCTAAACCTATATCTAAATAGGCCATATTTCAGCATGAATTCATGAATAGTTTGCTGCCCAATCACTAGGAGTAGACGTCAGTATTTTCTAAATATTTGGAAATATAGGAATGATTTCAAGATGGTTTTTGTTGTTTTAGAAACTAGAAACATTATGGAACAAGTTTGTAGAAGACTATTTTGGTTGAAAATGCCTTTTGATATGTCAAAAACTGCTCACAAGTAGAACACAAAAATTGCCTATGACTACTCACGACTTGTGGCACTTCCCTACTTCACCCAAACATGATTTTTAAGCCCTTTAGTGTCACTAAAGTTGGTATAAACCCTTTTAAGAAATTGTAAAGCAATTTAAGCATAAAATATAGATTTGTTGTGACACTAAATATGATTAAAAGAAATGACATATGAGAATACAGTTAGTAAATAAACACCAACATTAGAATACATGAAAATGTTTACTTGTATTTTATGGTATGATAATGATGATACACCTATGAATTGACTTTGCCCAATATTACTACATATTGATATTCCTCTACAATAACATGAGAATACTATGATATAACCTAGTGATAATAAGAGTATATTCGCAAGGTTGCATGCTCAAGTTAAAAGAAATAGGACATCATAATGTATGTTTAATCATGAAATCGAATAAGCTAGAATGCCCAAGGTCATAAGAAGAATTAATGATTAGAATTGATGTATAAAAACCTACTAGCCTGCTTGCTCATGCCTATACAATATTATGGTTAACTCATTCCTGTCACCAGGGTGCTAATGACTAAGATGATATACTCACACATAACTTACCTAAGTATAAAATGCTACAAGATGAAAAGTACAAGTAAGATGATTGAAGTATATATATATATATATATATATATATATATATATATATCTTAAAATGTTAAGATGTATAACTTATTCTCTACAATCTGACAGACCCTAAAAGAGAATCAAGTGATTGAATATGAACATGTATTGACCTTAAGTTGTAAGAGAACTCATTTATTTTAGTATATGGACCATAAATGTTTGAGTGTTGTTATATATATGTATGTTGCAATATGAACAATTATAAGGATAGGGAATTATTCAAGTCAAGTAGTAACAAGGTACGTCGTTGAAAACTATCAATGAGGTATGTAAGTACTATATGTTCTATAGTTGATATAAGTAATGAAAGCATTTATTTTCATGATTTAGGCTACACATATATGTATATGTACATGTGGGCATGCGCAATACTAGTTATGAAAGATTACATATTATTATTCATCTAAACCTTAAATCATCATGATATGAATGAATGAAAGAAAGTGATGCATTATGTGATCATATGATAGCCTCCCTGTGTATGGAAGCCTAGAGCTCAATGTTTTGAAGCAGGATGAGAATAGTGTGCACTCTTATATGAATGATGGCATTAAGTAAATATGTTGTATTAAGTAAAGAAAAGTAAGTTGAACCAAAATTGATGTATTCTTTGATGAAAAAAATGATATGCATTCTTTTATGAAAAGTGGCTTTAAGCCAAATGATGTGTTAAGAAAAGAAGAATATGTTAAATTAAGAGATGTCTTAAAAAGTTAAGCCTGTGGGTCTTAGTTCAGCTGTGGATTAGATAGGCATGCCTAGAGGGATACAGTCGTAGCTGCCATAGTTAACCCAGTTTGGGTTTGTTCCTTAATGGAACCATCGTTTGACCCCGTTTGGGTCCATAGTTTGTTTCTTGCTGGAACCATTGCTTGACCTCGTTTGGGTCCATTGTTTGATATCTCCGGATATCCATAGTTTGATACCTTCGGGTATCCATTCCTTCCATTATTCACCTTTTGAACTAGTACTTAGGCAAGCTATTAAAGATGATAAAATATACACAAGATAAAGTAAAACATGCATCGATTGCTCTAGTTATGTGATGTAAGCATGAGGAATGACCTATTATTTGATTGTCTTAAATTCTTTTGACTATAAACTATTTTATAAAAATGAAATGTTATGCTTTATGATACATGATTGAAATGTCACACTTTAATTAAAGAAGATTCTTGTATGATTATCGGTATGAGATGGTTTCCTGATGGGATTCCACATAAGTTATATGAACTATAGCATGTGCATTAAGTTTCATGTACCCTATTTATAAAATGCATACATGTGACACTGAGACTTCGTCTTATAATCTTGATATGTAATGCTTGTTCTTTATGATCACCTGCCATCCTGTCAATCTATTTATTATATATAAATGTTTACACACATGTTGACAAAATGATGACATTCATTTAACCAAGTGCAATGCATGACATGGAACGATAATTGTAAGAGAATCAGATTACCATGTTAAGATCACATGAGGGGTGTAAAGTTTGTGAATCTCATATGAGAATTGTATGACATATTATGAAGTAGTTATGCCTACTAGGACTACTTGTAGAAGATATATGACTTAAGTACATTCTTATCTTATGAAGTAATGTCGAATACCTATCTTAGGTGAACAATGTGATTTAACGTAATAAGTGGAAATCTTATATCATTAATAACTATGATGTCTAACCTATTGATTAAAAGGATTATAAAATGCATGATTTATACTAAAGGTAGTAATGGAAAAAAGGGTAAGATGATGGCGATATATATATGATGAATGGCTAAGCAATTTAGGAAGGGTGACGAGTTTCATAAAGCGATAAATTATTCTAAGCATGATACCCATTAGTAAGGTCGAAGACTCTCCTAAGAATGTTATTTATGAAATTAAAAATATAACAGACTCATATGTTATCCTATGTGATTGTGAAAGTTTTATACATAAATGTGATGAATTTAGGAAAGAGGTTATATTTAGATGTATAGAGTTTTGTTCCCTACTAAGCTTTATAGCTTACCACGGGTTTGTTATCCGTGCAGGTTTCCAAGATAAGTTCCAGAGGATCAGGCAAGATGCAGTTTCCTTAAAGGATTTCAAGATGCTTGAAGGCCATTTATGTTATTATTATTTATCAATAAGCTGATGTATTTATTTTTGGCATGTAATTATGGTATGGTCTATAATTATTATTATTATTTATGCCTGATCTCTATTAGGTATGATGATGATTACCCATGGTTAAGGAATTAGGATGTTACATAACATGCTTATAGAAAGCTTATATATGAACATGTATATGATTACCCCGCATATAGTTATACAAGAGAATACGTGTACATTTATGCATATGATTGGACAGGATAAAGTAAAGTAAAGAAAGATAAGTAAAGAGATTTAACTACCTACATTTTGTCTAGGATGTGGATAGATAGGCATGCCTATAAAGGCAATTTGCAAATGTGATCGGATAGTTTCGACCTCATTTGGGTCATAAAGTATAAAGATGGCCTTGTTTGGATCATAAATAGCCTTGTTTAGGTTGTAGCTGACCCTATTTGGGTCCATTTGACAGGTCTAGAGTATCGTTTAGCCCCTTTTTGGTCTAGTGTTTAATACCTTCGGGTATCTTATTCGTACCTTCAGGTGCTATCATTATCGTTTAACTCGTTATCCACTTCTTTAGAAAAGTGCAGGCCTAATTCAAAGAAAGAAAAGCATCATATTAAATTAAAAGAGGATAGAAACATGACAGTTCTTAACTTGATCTTCATATTATTTTTATGTGAAATTCCTATGTTGTATATGGAAAACATGTAATAAAAAGGAAGTTACATAATAATTATTTGCATTTGGTATTCTAGTATCACATGAGCATACCAGACCTATAGATTATGCATATGAACTTACATATCACAGATGTTTTATTACTAATTATTTTGTGTATAGATATAATCTCTATTGACCTATGATACTTGCTTGATATTGTTACATGACTTCTGTAGCTTCTGGCTTGTAAACCTAAATGAACTATGAACTTAAAGCTAGTGTACTTAATATGAGTTGAAGCTTGAGATAGAAGTAGATTAATAATCTAATGCACTAAGAATCCAAACAATAACCAAGGAGAGAATGAAATGGCATAATAAGATAACAATTAGATAAGGTTGTTAATATACATTTTAATACATGATTTATGTTACACATCTTATTATGGCAAGAAAATTTTTAATATCTATTAATGCATAGAAATGTAGTTATAAACTTAAAGCTCTAAGTTTTTATAATGGCTTTTTTATAAAGATAAATTGATATTGCCATGCTTTTAAGAAATTTGAGTAGAACAAAGTGATTATATAAAATTGAAATATTGGAACTTAAAAGTTATAGTTGTTATATGTTAATATTTGTAAGAGTAAATAGTTGTTAACTAAGTGATAACTAAATGGAATGTTTTATACATGCCTAGCAATGTAATTAAGTATAATATAAGAAATGTAAATAATCTAGGAGGTTAAGAGCATGATTCTATTATTATAAATGACTGTTTTATATGCTTATAGATATGCTTTTATGTGTATGCATTATTTTGATTACTTCCAAAAGACTTTGTCTGCATGTTTTATGTTCCCCATTAAGCTTTATAGCTTAGCATGGATTTTTATCCATGTAGGTTGTCAAGATAGGACTTCTTCACAAGGATGGTACTTGTGGCTAGACAACTAACATAAGTTAGAGAGAGATTGGAAGTGTATAATTCTCATTTTGGTTTTAATTTGTGTTGGAAATTTTGTATAGTAAAGTTATTCAGTTTTTGAAATATTGTAATGTTTTAAGAGACTCATATGTAAGTAAAGTTCTAATAGTAAAGTTCATATGTTATGGTTCAATTTTCCTATAAGATCTTTATACAAAATTGTTAAGTAAAGGTTCGTTCATTGATTATTGTACATTATGGTATCAAGTGAGAAGATAGTAATATGCTATAGAGAGGGTGTTACAAAAAGGAAGGAAGTATTGAAGGATTGAAGAAGATGTTTGGATTTCATAAAAAGGTATGGGAATTATGAATAAATTTGAGTTAGCATGTGTGTGATTTTAGTGAATTATGAAGAAATCGTGGTTAAGTTAAGGGATTAGAATGTAAACTATACATGTGTTTATCTTTAGGTTTAATTGAGCAATGGAATTAACTACTGAAATCAGAGCAAAACAATCATTGTATGAGTAAGTTCAAAAATTGAAATGAGAACAAATTTTTACATGTTTATCCTCTAATAGTTAAGTTTAATTTTTATCCCAATTAAGCAATAAGAAGTCAATAAATTCAACAGAAATTGATAGATTAACATGATGAGCATATTGGTTTGTTTTGTAAAGAACTTGGAAATTCAAAGTTTAATTAGATGTATTTCAAGTTGATTTAATAATGGAAGACATGTATAAACATATTATTATAAGTAATTTGTATAGAAAACAACTTTGGTTGTGGTATTGAGTTGCACACAAGATGAATTCTTGATTTGAACTATTGTTTAGTTACAGTGAGCAGAATGCAGTATTTTGGACACACCTTCTTTCGCGCTCATGACACCTGTTGCACTCGTGATAGAATATGCCTGCCTCATCTTTCATTTCATTCTTCTTCTTTTTCCTTCACATCTGCCTACCTTCTTCTATCAAGCTCACAACGCCTATCGTACTTGTGATAGAATTTTACATTCTTATTCATTTTTCCATTACTCCTAAAATAATAACACAACAAAATGAAACCTAAAAGATACCAACATTTAAACATAATACTCACAAAATATGAACTATTCAAGTTCATATCAAATACTATAATTTATCCGTAGCAATCAATGATCTTCTACTAAATGGCCAGAACATAGTATACATGACTCTTTGATTTTGAGATGCTTATAAGATATAATCAAAGGACTTTAAAGTAATTTAACAATGAAGGTTAGGCATACAATTTTCTATAAATACATGAAAGAATGATAACATCATATTGTACAACCATCAATGAACTTAAAGTGACATGATCATATGTTATGCACACGAGCAAACATGACTTAAATTGCTTATTTAAATTAGTATAAGTTTATATGTATGTTTCTATCCTTTGTTATTATATGGTTATTTGTAGTTACAGTATTATATATCTACAGATATTTATATAATTACATGAAATTGTGTATCCATATATATTTAAATATGTAAGTGTAAGATTATACGACAAAGGCATAATCATGATAAGTGAAATGTATATGAAAATAGTTTATTGCCTGTAATTAAAGTTTAGTGGTGGATAGATAGGCATGCCTATAGGAAAAAAGTTACAGCTGCTATAGTCTAACCCCATATGGGTCTACAGTCATCCCCATTTGGGTCCACAGATTTGATATCTTTAGATGTCTATAAAACTTAATATCTACAGGTATTTATATAATTGATACCTATGGGTATCTACAGTTCCCATTATCCATACCTACATAACTTAGGCAGGTGAATTACAAGAAAAGTATCAAAAGTTTAAATGCATAAATTTTTTCAACGAACCATATGTTTACTTTATGATGTTACATTCATTAAGTTTTGTTCTTTTTTCCTAACTATGAATTCTACTCTTTAAGAATGCTATATTTTAATTATGGTTAATGAGTGTTTATCAATGACCGTTGTGAGTGGTCGTTTATAATGATACGTTCCCTACTAAGCTTTATAGCTTAGCATGAATTGTTTATCCATATAGGTTTTACAGTTAGGACTTTTGTTCAAGGATGTATTTCTGCATCTGAAAGGTTAACACAAGTCTAAAAAAGAATTTTGATGCATAAAGTCCTTGTTTAATCTTTTGTATAAATTTTGTATCAAGGATAGTATATAAGTAAGGATGTATCTAAAATGGAAATTTTAAGTTGTAATAGGCTTACTTTTGTAATTTAAAGCAGTATATCCATATAGTTACAATTAGAAGTAACTTTTACAGTATATGTATATGTATGGTAGTGTATATTAAGTTGAAGCATGTAAACAGTAACAGTAACATGTGTAGATATGTGATAATCAGTATAAATGACAAGAAAATAGAATAAAACTTGATTAATGTACTCTGTATGATGATAGAAAAAGGCTATTAGTTATGGGTGTTACATGAAATATTGTACTAAAATGATGTTGTATGCCCAAAGCTTGTTGTAAAGTCTTCAGAATCTAGATGTGAATCTTGGATCTCAATCAAAAATTAGAGACAATAGTATTCCATGTAATCAAAAAATTTCATTTGCATACAATTATACTAACATATCCATTAAATAGTCCGATCGAACTGGAATGAAGTGAGCTATTTTAGTAAACCCATCAATAATCACCCACACTACATCATGCTTCTTTTGTGTAAGGGGCAAGCCTGTAACAAAATCCATGGTGACATTATCCCATTTTCATTATGGAATTGGAATGGAATTCAGTAACCCTGAGGGAGTTGGGGCTCAACTTTCACTTGTTTACAAGTCAAGCACTTAAAAACATATTCCACCATATCCCTCTTCAATCCTGGCTACCAATAAAACTGTTTCAAACCTTGGTACATCTTATTACCACCAGGAGGCATAGTAAAAATCGTGTTGTGTGCTTCTGCATCAAATTTCTCTTCAATTCTTTATCATCCTATTTTAATTATACATACTTCCATATTCTTTTATTGAATACTTTGATTGGCTTGTCTTGTGTGTGTATTGAACTATTTGTTGAAGTTTTTCATTGCCTTTCTGAGCATCAATTATTGCTTGTCTCATATTAGGCCTGGTGCAAGTTTCCATCTGCATTGCTGTAACATCAAGGTTGCTATCATCTTTCAACTCAAAGCATTAGCCACTATATTAGCTTTCCCTGGGTTGTTGTCAACTATGCAGTCATAATCTTTAAATAACTCCAACCATTTATGCTATCTTAGGTTGATTTCTTTCTAGGTAAGTAGATACTTAAAACTTTAATGACCTATGTAAACCTACATCTCTCCCAGTATAAGTAGTGTTGCCATATTTTCAAAGAAAACACTACTGTTACTAATTTTAGGTTGTGTGCAGGGTAATTTTGTTCATGAGTCTTCAATTGTCTTGATTTATATGCTACAAATTTACCCTCTTGCATCAGTACACATCCCAAACATTTTCTAGAAGCATCATTGTACATGAAATATTATTTGCTCGGAGTTGTCTGTGTTAGAACAAGAGCTTCTATTAACATCTTTTTAAACTATTCAAAGCTCCTTTGACATATGTCAATCAATTCAAACTTGGTAACCTTTTTAAGTAGCCTGGTGGGTGAAGAAGTAATGACTGAAAATTCTTTTACAAAGCTTTTAATGCATTAGTTAACCAAAAAGGCATGACCAAGAATTCATAATGGCCATATCCGGTTTTAAAAGTAGTTTTTGAAATATTCTTATCTTTCATTAGGAGTTGATAATATCCCAATCAAAAATCAATTTTTGAAAAATTACCAGCACCCTTTAAGTGCTCAAATAAATCTTCTATTCATGGCAATGGATATTTTTTTCACTATTACTTTATTGAGCTGCCTGTAATCTATACACATTCTTAAGGTGCCATCCCTCTTTTGACAAACAAAACTGGTGTGCCTTATATGGTGGTACACTAGGGCTAATAAAGCCTTTTTCTAATAGCTCTTGCAATTGAAATTTTAGTTCCTTCAATTCTAATGGTGCTATTTTATACAGTGCTCTAAAAATGGGAGTTGTACCGGGTAAAATTTCTATGGATAACTCTACCTCTTTTTTTGGTAAAAGATTTGGTAACCTATTTAGAAATACATCAGGAAATTTATTAACCATTGGTATATCATGAAGATTCAATTTCGCCCTCTTTGAATTAAGTACCAAAGCCAAGAATGCTTGACACCCCTTCCTAAGAAAATGTTTAGCTTGCATAACTGATGACATTTGTTAGGGGTTTGGAACGAATACCTTGAACTACTATTTCTTTACCATAAGAACCTTTAAGTATTACTATGTTTTCCCCATAATTCACTATTGCTTGTTGTTTAGTTAACCAATCCATGCCCAATATCACATTAGATTCATGAAATGGTAGTTCAATTATATCAGCCAAAAACTCTTTCCCTTGTATCATGATGGGACAATTTCTATACATTCTATTAACAAAAACATTGTGGCCTAAAGGACTAGTTACATTTATGTCAAAATCTAATCAATCCATGGATGACATGTCTTTATCCATATCACTAATGTACTATATGAATGTATAAAGCTTAGATCAATAAGTGCATGCACATCAATGTTAAAGAGAGAGAAAATACCTACTATTACTTTTGAGGCATCTTGGTCTTCACGAGCCTTCATTACATATGCCCGTTTAGGGACTCTGGGAGCCATAGGTCGATCAACTATCTTAGATGTATTTATAGATTAGGATCTAAATTTACTTGATCCACCTCATCCACTACCATGTCTTCTAAATGTCGAGGGTGCATTAGAAGCTCCCATGCTACTTTACTGTGGACCCTTATTCTTAGTTCATGGGACAATTTGCCATGAAGTGGTCTGCACTGCCACATCTAAAATAAGCATCTGTCAACATTCTACGTATACCTCAATGTCTCTTAGCACAATATGAACACTCTAGTGGTGGTTTTCCACTCTATCTAGCTACTATTTCCCTACCGAACTTGGGTGCTGTAGAGGGGTCCTTATCATCTTCCCTAAGTGGCAGGACTATTAATAGATTCAACTGATTGATTTCCTTATGCACCTCTAGATCTTTTCCTTATTGAAGAACCACCTCTAGAAAAACACCTTCTATGCTCTCTTTCTTTCTTTGCCAGCTTAGATTTTTCTACTCGAATATCTACTCGAACAAGTCGATAATAATTGACAGGTTGCAAAGAAGTAGCTCCAATCAAATGCTTTTTAATTAATTCATTTAATCCATCTTCAAATTGTCAGCATCTAAAAACTTCAGTCATCATCAATTTTGGTGTGTACCTGCTCAAATGGCTAAGCTCGTTTTCATATTCAGCCACCATCATACCCCTTTGCTTTAAATTCAAAATTTCTTTAACTTTGCATTTTTTATAGGCTTCAATAACATATTTTCTTTTAAACTCTTCCTCAAAGAACTCCCAAGTGAATAGGTCAAGTAATTAGGGCTGTTTAGGCACTAGCTTCCACCAATCGTATGCTACTCCTTAGCGTAAAGAAACAACACAAGTTACTTCTGACTAGCTGGACTCTAGATTTCATCAAACACTCATTTAAATTTCTCCAACATAAATGCTACTTTCTCAAACTCGTTCAATGTGGTACCCATAAACGCTTCTGCTCTATGTTTCCTAATTGCTTCAATAGGAGCCTTAGGTATGTGTAGTCATTCATCACAAAATTTAGGCCATATCTTGGGAAATTTTTAACAATGCTTCCCTAGGGACCATAACAGGTATTTCACCACGAGTAGAAGTTGAAGATTCTAGATTTGAAGGATTTGATTGCATAGGCAAATTGCTCTTAGTAGTTTCTTCTACTATAGCCCTAGATCCTTCTATAGTCTACTATCTAAAAGAAATAGGCACATTTACATTTGGCAAACACAAATAATAATCAATATATGCATATCCCTAAGCTTTTATTGGCCAGAACAACCCAAACCATACTTTGATACCAAAAATGTAATGCTCACTCTAAATGCCTTTCTCTTGTTACCATACATGACATATAGATAATAACCATAACTTGTATACTTGTCTTTTACATCATTATTGAGGAGCATACCCGATTTGCATATTATAACCTTATGTATTAATACCCTGATCAAGATAAAACTTTTCATATTCAACTAGTTTATATTTATACGCTATTATAGTTTACAAAATTTATATTTATCCAACTAATTTTACATTACATCATCTCCTATTATAAAATTTCATATACAAAACAAAAGCAAAATACAAAATTCATGCTTTTAACTCTTCCAAAGTCTTGTGTTGGCCCTCCTGCTTTAGATCAAGTCTTTATGGGTGAGTCTTAGCTCAGGTGCCTACACAGATAAACACCCGTGCTAAGCTATAAAACTTAATAGAGAACACTTAATATTTGAACAATCACTCATAATGGTCATTCCCAAGCACACAAGCTTAAATAAGATATAATAATAATATGTCTACATCAACTATAAAGGCAATGACAATAATTGAAGGGAAGAATAATGCGATGAAAATATTGAAATACAAGTTCAATCATATATTATATCATTGATTATCATATATTTTATCCCTTTATCATATTCTATGATTGCTTGCTTAAGTTATATGGGTGTGGATAACGAGTGTTGTGAATACCCATAGGTATCATTCATCATAATACCCATAGGTATTTAATCATGTGGATGCCCGAAGGTATCAAACATGTAAACCCCAAAGGGGTTAAGATTGTGGTCCTAAATATGGACAAATTATAGACCCAAATAGGGCTAAACTATAATAGTTGTAATTACCTGTAAAGGCATACATATATACCTACAACTAAGTTTTATATGTAGGCCTTAAATCATTTTTCTCATTGTGCCATTCATCTTGTTCAAATTCATCACATAGTGCATCTATGTACATATGAGTATCCACAAATAATGAAAATAATGTAGCTTTGATCATGAATGTATATTCTAATGATTATAAACATTTATGTACATATGCATGATTTTATTGGGATATCTTCACTTATACATATTCAAATATATTTGTGCATGTTCAAATATGTATGCCTTCATTTATACTCTTATATTATAGTTACAATGGTTTACAAGCATAAAGTTGATGTGTGAGCCAAGTGATGGCCTAAATTAACTCATGTGCTTATGTTTTCTTATGTTTAGGTTCATTTTATAACTATATTTCAATTTTCAATCATGTGTTACATGTACTTCATGACATATTATACCCTTAATTTTTTTAAAGTGGTCTATAAATGTTTGGGGAATTTCTGGAAAATTTTGGTGAAAATTCAGGGCCAAAAATTCAAGTGTAAGTCCAAGGGAGGGTCATGGTAGAGAAAAATTAGATTCAGCTATGTTTACTGCTTCTGGTCTATCTAGAATGGTTAGCCACGATGGAGACTAACTAGTCTCTATAATGGCCACCCATTCTACCTAAAATATTTGTATGCAGATTCTTAAGTTCAATTTATACACAAATCTTATCCTAACAAATGTGATTTTATGGAAAAACTTTCTTCTATAAATTTGTTCGTATATGTGTTTATTTTCAAAATCATTAAAAATCAATCTATTTAAGCTTCTAAATCTCAAGATATTCACAAAATAGTGCCAACTAATTTCAATGATAGGGGTGTAGACATTACTATCTTTCAAGTTAAATTTTGACAATCTTAGATGCACAATAAAACTTTAACATCTCATAAGAAATTTAGCTCTTTGTGTATAGTTTTTACTCCAACTATAATTAACCATTTTGAAGCTCTACAACTCAACTTATAAGTAAAATAGTCTTTCTAGATCAAGTGAATCCTAGCATAGAATTTTCCTATTTTAACAATACCTTCCATATTTCATCTCTTATGCATAAGCATGCATCATAACTATGTTTGTATCTCATTTACATGTCTAATATACTATTTCTAACCATTTTATATTTACAAACACATACAAAAACATTAAGTGTTCCCATACCTTTTTTTGACACTAAAAGGCCCTTTTTAACTCTTCACAACTTCCTTCTCTTTCTTCTTACTTGGTTCTCCTTATACATGCAACAAATCATAGATATAAACATATATTTACTCTATAAATTTTAGTTCCTAACATATGGAACAAAAGATAAGTGAAAGAGGGAGAATTATTACTTTAGAAATGCTTAAACCCTAAATTATCTCTCATCTCAAACTGTATGGCTGAATTTATGGTGTTGTGTAGTGGTGGAAATGGTTGATTTTGTGAAAAAAGGCTGTATTTAGTCCCTTAAGGTGGCTGGCTATCACATCCTTTTTATTTCATGTTTTTCCTACCACTTTTATGAGATTTTTAGAGAGAGCTATATGGCTCTATCCTATAGGTCCGCTTATAGGTCCTAGGTGAATTATATCTTGTTCTCTCATTCTTTTTAATTTCTCATTTCTACCCCAAAACATTACCTCCTCTTCAATTTAATCCCTACATCATGCCTCCCTCTAGTTATGCATGAGCATGCCTTAAAGTAAAATTACCATAATGCCCCTATCTTTTTTAGTAATTCCCTTTAGGTCCCATCCTACAATTTATCAACTCACCTTGCATGTATCAACTATAATGCCATTTAAATATGTATATATTCTCCTAAGGCATATGTTAAGGCCTCATAATTTTACTAAATGTATAACAACATTTAACCCAAATACGTTTATTTCAATTGGGTTAAGCACTAGGTAATACTTAAACTCATGGATCATATAAATGATTACACTATTATAACAGTAGTGGCACTTCAATGCTCAAACCAATGTCTGTGTATTGGGTGCTATATTTTGTGATATCAGAGCATAGTTTAGGTAGTCCTAATATCGGAGGATATATAGATAGGAATAAAGTGAGTACATGTAGATGCCATGAAGGATAATAGTGAATAAGGTGACCAGGGAAGAATTTCATATATCTTCCCAACCATTTTAGAGTTAGAAGGATAGTATTTAGTTTAGGAAGGCCTAAAGTATATAAAGAAGGAAGGGGAACCACCATTGGTATATAAGCATTATGAGTAAAAGAAATGTGCTCTATTTACCTACGAAGCAGCCTTTACAATATGGGCAATATTTATTTTATAATGCATGAGCATTGAGGCAGGGTAATATGCATATTTACATGCATGATGGATACATATTTGCATGAATTGTTATTCATATATTTCATTATTTATACATAGGCATTCATGAAATATTTGTTTAAAAAGAAAATGTCCCGCATTAGAGAAGCTCGACTAGTTATGTATGGAGCATGAAGTCTAAGTTGGGGAATTTACTTCTCTTGACATGAATGATTAAGTATGGATTGTCGACATATGTATATGATTGAGTATAAGAATTTGATGAGTAATAGATAATGTAAGAAGAACCCAATAATTAATTTTTAAGGATTAGTGTGATAATAGATGGGGCATGTACATGGGAATTATTCTAACTAAGCATATAAATTTATCTCATTTACCTAGTTGATTGAGTTTCATTGTAAGAATTTGATATAAATTCTAGACTTATACTGGTTACAGGAATATTAGGTTATAGTTGGTGGCAATTAGAAGGACCATTTTTTTGATAAGGAAAAATATGTCTACTAGCTATTGTTGGAGTTTCTTGAATAGATCTCATTATTTAGGCCATATCTTAATTTATAGATGTTAGAAACTAGTGATTCCACTTGGAGATGAAATTTAAGATATAAATATATGACTTTTATGAAGAATTTTGAACCTAATTTTGTTTATAGGATACAAGAATTGGAATTTGAAAATAGGATACTGAATTTATCTCCGAAATTTGAGCAGTTCTTAATATTTTTTTATGTAACTCCTATTGTAGATCTCCAATTGATATGAAATAAATTTTTTTTATAGAAACTAGACATATAAAAAAGAAACTTTTATGAAGATAGTATGCCTAAATTCTTCATTAATCATTTCCATAAAAGTATCGAAGATAGGACTTTAAATCTATCCATATGAGAGATGCATGGATAGTTTGTAATATTTCATTTGTAATTCCCAATCTATTAGTCCAAATTACTTAAGTTTTGATTATTTATAACTTAAGACATAAGGAAACAAATGTCAAAAAGACATCTAGGTAAAAATAATTAATTTTATTATTGAAAAATCGAGCACAAAGTGATCAATAGAATATATCCTATGAATCTACATACTATGAGTTTTGGTTAAAGGAATTAAATTTACTAATGAACTAGAGTTTGATACTATTTTGATCAATTTAACATACTACTATGTTTAAGTTAGTCTATGGTATTTGATTTAGATTATTATCATTATGGTATACATTAAACATGTAAAGCCCCAACTTTGATCCTAGTAGGAAATGCATGATTAAAATGATATTATATTTAATTGAGGCTTAATTAAACATGTGAAATTCAGTTTTTGGGTCAAAGAGGGGAAAGTGGTAATTTTATTGTATGTTAAGTATCTGAATTATTAAGCATGATTGTAATTAGGGTGCAATTGAAATAAAAAAAAGTAAGTTGTGGGCCATTATATAAAGAAAATAAAAATGGGGTCAAATTTAAAGGGAATATTAATTAAGAGATATAATTATAAGAGAATAGTTATTTTGGGGTTTTATTTTGAAAGGAAGGCTATATAGGGGTGAAATTAAGAGGAATTGATTGTGAAGGGATTGAAATGGAAGTTTCCCTTTTACTTAACTCTAGAAGTTATATGTAAGAGAGAAAAAGTTGTAGATTGGGGGAAATCTATAGTCCTAGTCAGCAAAGGCAAGGGAAAACTGAAAATTTCTCGTCTCCTCTCTCTCTTAAGAATTTCATGTTCACTCTCAAAGAAATCTCTTTTTCTTATGGTTGATGAAAGAGTCTTTATGGTGAGATTGTGAAGGTAATATGATTATTTTTAATATTTATCTTCTTGTTTCATCTTCCTTCTTATGGTGTAATGAAATTAATGATAAAGAAAATCTGGGTTTTAATACAAGAATTTCATGGCTATATGTAGAAAAAAAGGAGGAAGTAGGATGAGCAGAGGCAAAGAAGTATTGAAGGGCTGAAGATTTATATGGTTTGACTAAGGTATGGGACATAGTGTAAATATTAGATATACATTCATGAATATGATAGATTTTGGTAAAATTTAAGGCAGTAGTGAGAAATGAATGAAAGAGTTGCTACATGTGTTAATGTTGTGAGTTTGGTTGAATATAAAGCTAAATCCTTCAAATAGATTATAAAAGAGATTATAAGTAGATCATAAGAGAAACTAGCTGTTATGCTTATTCTTAAATTGGACCAATTTCATCTTGTTCTTAAGTTCCAAAATTATAAGAGGTCCTTAATGTGAAATAAACTTTCTCTAGATGCAATAGAGCATAATGTTCGGTATTAGGATGAACTTGTAATGTAGAGTTTAATTAAAATATTTTACTATAAGGTTCTTATTAAAATTTGTGTAAGATGATCTTGTTTAAAAAATGCAAGGTAATTAAAGTAAGCTAGAGATGTAAATTATTGACATACAAGATGAGTGTTTGTGCTGTATTGTTGAAATTGTGAACATAGGAAATAATTTGTGTCCATCGTGCCCACGATAGAGCTTGTCTTTTCTGCCCTTTAATCTTTCTTTTTGTTTCTATTTCTTTACTATTCTATTAGCCTCTAGTGTCGCATTCATAATCCCCGTCACGCTCGTGACTCACCCTAGTAAAGCTTATTCTTCTTTTTACCTTTTCTTATTAAACTAATGTTTTAATGCAACTCAAATATTAACCCAATAGGATGTGAATTAATGAAATTATATTAAGCATGTTAAAAAGATTGTAATGTTGACATGTTAAAGGATAAAACAAAGAAGTTTAGTTTATTTCACATTCAATAAATAACACTTAATAAGTTGTAAGTAGATGAAAATATAATAATTTCATTGATTAAGCTATATTTACTCAAGGTTGAAAATAACATATTATAAGGTAAATATATGAATTAATATCATATTTATTACTCAATTGAAATAGCACACATATGCCTATATGTTTTATGTTTATGAACTTTCATACTAGAGTATATGAATATAGTGATGTATGTTCATTTATAGCTACATGTATTACATTAATTATACATGTATACATGTGTATACGTATCAAAGTATGTATCATTTTATATGAATATATATATATATTTATTTATTTATTTATTAGCGAATTGTATATTAAAGCATAAGTATAATGAATAAATGGGATAAGAACATAGTATTGCTTGCAAATAGAGTTCAATGTGGATAGATGGGCATGCCTATAGGGAATAAGTTGCAGCAACTAGAGTTTGGCCCTGTTTAGGTTATAAAGTATAAAGATGGTCTCGTTTGGGTTGTTAGCCAATCTCGTTTGGGTTCACTTGACTGTTTCAAAGTGCAGTTCGGCTCTGGTTGGGTCTAGAGATTCGATATCTTCAGATATCTAAAGTTTTGATACCTAAAGGTATCTAAATTTCCTGTTATCAACTATCAAAACTTAGGCAGGCTTATCTTAATTACAATACTTGAATTAAAGCATAAATATTAAATGTTATTGTTAGAATACATGATTGGCTCTAATTATAGTAATTATAACACAAGTATGAATGATCTGAGTATATCAAGAAAACATATGATTTATATATATGCATACTGAGTTAATTATAGATGTAATGACCCAATCATGGCCCTAACTGGATTATGGTTAATTGAGGAGGATTATGGTTAGATGAGGTAAAATTTGATTTCTTTGTATTGTTAAAGTTAAGATACAAGAGGGATATAGTTGAAGTAAATTAGAAGTTTGAGGTTAAATTTTAAGAAATATAAGTTGTTGGGATTAAATTGAATAAGGGTAATTTTGGAAATTCACCTAAGGAGATATCTTCCCCACTAACCCCCTTATTCAGCTTCCTGGAGAAGGAACTCATTGGGATTGGGAGAAGTGAAGATCGGCACCTGGGAAAGGAGACCCAACTTCTTCCTTTTCTCTTTCTGTTACGGATTGAAGAAAAGAAAAGCTTAGGGTTTGTGGGTTATCATCTTAAAGGAATAAGAAACTAGTAGTCAAAAGAGAAGAAACAATATGTTAGAGAAGGAGTTAAAGCTTCAATTTCAGGTATGGGAATTAGGGGGTATAATACAGTTTATATATGTATTAAGGGAGTCTTTCCTCTTTTCTAGTATGTGCTCTCTAGTAAAGTTAAAGGTTAATCCAGTAACTTAAAGGAGTTTAGAATGATTCAAAACTCAAAGGATCCTAGTTATAAGTGGTGAAGTGAGATCTAGGAGTTTAATTTATTATAATGTATTGTTTGGGTTTCTGTATGATCGAGCTTTGGGTGTCCATGTCTGCCAAGCGCCTACGCACGACCATGCATGGTATTGTGCTCACTTATGCACGACCATGTATGGGACAATTATCTCCCTTGCACGGCCGCACATGGTGTTTCACCTTACCATGCACGACCACGCATAGGGATTCTCCCATGAATGGCTACTTAAGTCCTTCCCATTTCTAGTGAACGGTCGCACATCTCCAATTTTCAGCCATGCACGGCCACGAATGGGGTGCCTCTCTCTCATGCACGATAGCGCATTTCCTCTCTTTTCCATGTTCTTCTGCACGACCAATTGGCCATGTAACCCATGTAAATGCACGGCCACTTGACATTTATTTCCATGAAATGCACAGCCACTTGTACACTATTTTCTTTGGTATTTCTTCTCCCTAAAAATATAGCTCATTCATAAATTGTGAACCAGTATTTTATAGCATGTGCATATGAAGATATTGATATGAATAGCGTGAAATAAGATAGCAATAAGAAATGTTGAGAATGGTTGGGTATACTAGTAGTGAGTATTATGTTAATTGATTAGTGATGAATTATTATAGTTCTAAAAGTTCTCCAATGCTAAGGTTTAAAATTAAATATAGTTAAGCAAGGCTTGCTTTGTATGACTACGACTAAATTATGAATAGAGTGGTATAAAATTTATAAGTTTATTAAGTGAGGCATATAATTAATGAATTTAAGCTAGCAATGTGTAATAGTGGAAATAAATGATTTCGGAGATGATAGTTAATATGCTAGTTGAATATTGATGGGCTAATAAATCATGAAGTCTCTCTTTATTTTTAAAGACGAGAAAGACATAGTTTATAAAGACCTGGCTATCAAATGAAGTAACAATGAAAATTTAATGGCAGGAGTATTAATGGGAGGAGGTAGATTGAATCCTATTGTAAGTCACCAATAGGATATGTACAATAGGTGGCGTAATCACCTAATTAAAAAACACCTATGTAAATATATATAGAAGAATGAAAGATCTAGAATAATAACCTATTGAAATAAGGAAAGGTGTTCACTTGAAGGCTGATTTTGAGGGATTTGACAAGGGCACTTTGTATATGAATTGCTTTAAGTAGAATATGTTTTAATGAGCACAAAACTAAGTAGAGCAAGGGGCAACCTAGTAATCTTAAATATGTATGCTAGTTGTCATGCCCTATAAAGTTGGGATATGGTATGTACTCTGTCATAGTACATGATTTGGCTGAATATCACATGATAATATTCCATTGCAATGACATGAAAATACTATGATATAGTTTGTTGGCAATTAGAGGGTAGTTGCAAGGTTGCAAGTCTAAGATAAGAAGGGGTATCATGCAATGCACTTAATCATGAACGATAGGAGTTGGTTATACTTTAAGTCATAATGGAAGTAATAATTCGGCTAGATGTAAGGGAAAACTACTTGCCTGCCTGTTTATGTCCCATGACTTAATATGGAAACCAAGTCTACAAGTAGTGTGCTACTTGTAAGATGAAATACTTTTACATATTTTATCTGGGTATAATATGTTATACAATGAAAGAGTATTAATAAGATGTTGAAGCATGCATAATGGGGTTAAGGTAGATAACCTGTTGTCTATGTTCTAATAGACTATAAAAGTGAACTAAAAGATGAAAGATGTACAAGTGTCGATCTTAATCAAAAAAGAACCTATTCATATTCTTATATTGATTATTAATTCATGAGTATTGTTTAAAGTAATTATGTGTTAATAGGAGTTATGATGTTGTAGGAAAGCTACTCGTGGAAAATAACAACAAGGTACATAATTAAGAACTATGTTACATGTTATAATTGATTCAACCATGCTATGATGATTAGTCTGCTTCATAAGATGAACAAATATGAGAACCCCAAAAGTATGAATTGCTATGATTATATATATAGACATGCATATAATCTTAGGAAGAATTTTAATTGCAAGAACTACACTTTTACAGTTGCCTTATTGGCTTCATGCATAATACTAGGTATGACGAGATTGATCAATGAAAGTAATACTTTATTTTGTTTTCTTTATCATGTAAACTACTATGGTATGTATGAAGGATGTTTATACAGCTATGGGATTTCATAATCTGCAATTATGTGTATTGGAGCCTAATGCTCAACATTGATGTATGATAATAATGATATACACTCTTTTATGAAATGCGGCTTTAAGCCAAATGACGTACTAAGTAAAGAATAATATGTTGAATCTAAATATGCTTAAGAATAGTAAAGCCTGTGGGTCTTAGTTCAGTTATGGATAAGATAGGCATGCCTAGAGGGATACAGTCGCAGCTACCGCAGTTGTCCCCATTTGGGTCTTGTTCTTGAATGGAACCATTGTTTGACCCCATTTGGGTCTATAGTTTATTCCTTGCTGGAATTAATGTTTGACCCCATTTAGGTCCATCATTTGATATCTTTGGATATTCACAGTTTGATACCTCCCCGTATCCATTGCTCCCGTTATCCACCCTTTGAACTAGTACTTAGGCAAGCTATGAAAGATGATAAAATGTACATAAAGGTAAAGTAATATATGTGTTGATTCTTTACTTATGTAATGTAAGTATGATGAATATCCTATTGTGTTGGTTATCTTAAAATCCCCTTTTTCTATAAAACTATCTCTAATAAATGAAATGCTATGTTCATTATGATATGCTTTTGATATCTCACATCTATTATGAGGAAGGTTCCCGTGTGAGTGTCGGTGTGAGTTAGTTCCACCCATGGATTCCACGGTGAATAGTTGGGTCATTTGGACCACAAGCTTACAATGTTATATTAAATGTTATACGAACTGTAGTATACATAATGATCTTCATGTGTATGCAAACTATGTCATGTTTGCATATGGTATGAGGACTTTGTTTGTTAATCCTGATATGTAATACCTATTCATTAAAATGGCATGCAAAACCGTTAGTATGTATATAAACATTTACACATGTATGTACATATGTATGATTCTGATATAAACCAAAGTTCAAACCATGATATATTATGGTGTGGCATGATATTTAAACTGAAATGATATGATAGTATTAAAGGATAAATGGGTATGAACCTGAAATGAGAATTGTATAAAGATATATTAATAAATCATGTCTAACAATAACTCTATGGTTGCTGCATGGCATAAACACTCCCATGTGCCTAAAATTAATGGTGAATGCATAACTTATGTAACAATATGATTAATACATTAAGTTAAATTTGTACTGTTAACAACCTAGATGTTTGAATTCTGTAATAGTAAGGATTAGAAAAGGCATGAATCAAACTAGTTTAAAGAAAGAGAAGTAGCAAGATGATGTTAGCAAATTGACGAGCTTTGAAATAAGATAAGTTATAGAATGCTATAGACATAAGTAATCATGGTATTCTTATTAAGTTTAGGACTTCCCCAATTTTTCCATTGTGATATAATCAATATAATAGACTCATATGTTATTCTATGTTATATAAAATTGTGTATATATATATGATAAGATGACTTAGGAAAAAGAGGTTATCTATAGAGTTTTATTTCCCCACTAAGCTTTATAGCTTTGCGCAGGTTCGATTATCCGTGCAGGATTCAAGATAAGTTGTAGTGGATTGATAACTCTAGTGGCTCGGCTACCATTGAAGATAAGAGTTGGCAGAGCACAGTTGTCCTTAAGGAAGTCAAGTGTTTGAAGGCCATTTATGTTATGCTATCTTATTATAAGTTTGATTTATTTTAGTGTGGCATGTAATTATGGCCTGTATTCTTAATTATTATTATTGCTGCCTGATCTCTTCTATGTTTAGGATGATGATTGATGTTTATCCATGGTTAGTTGATTAGGGTGTTACAATTGAGCTTTGTTATTTTACTAATTATATACTCTGTTATGTTGTAATCCTATTGTTATATTATCATGTTGAACCTATGTTAGATATAATGCATGTTAAGTGTTTTGTTGATGACTGCTGTGAGTGGTAATCTATCATGTTTTGTCCCAACTAGGCTTTATAGCTTAGCATGGGTTATTTTATCTGTGTAGATTTGGTAGACAAGACTTTTGCTCAGGAACATTCTCTTTATTAGGAATGGCCAACACAAGATTGATAAGAAATTGATGTAGGGGTTTCTTGATATGTATTTTGAGTAATTTTGTATTAGTAGTCATGTTATGTAAAGATTTATCTACTTTAGGTTGGTTGAGATGTATAAGCTCACTTTTGTGAAGAGAACAATAAATGTATGCCTTTATAAACTGAAGCAACTAACATACCATATTATATACACACTATAGTACAAAAAAGTAAAGCATGAAAATAGTGATAGTAATTCTTAAAATGAATATGAAATATAGAAGGTGAATAATGTTATAAGCATGTATAGGGCTAATATATATGTGTATCAAATAGAGATAAAGTAAGTGAACAACTATAGTAACACCTAATTGATATGTTTGATAACTAATATAATGATACAATAACATAGTATATTTGATTATCGATGTATGATTCAGTAATATGGTTATGTTATAAAATAGGGTGTTACAAACATATTGAAGAGTAAGGCACATATTTGGAAAAAAGTTAGTAAACTTTGAAAAGCAAACAACTGTAAACTAGAATTAACAAATATGAGTTTTCATCCAATAAAGTTTCTTAATTTGGCCATGTAATAAAGGTAGAAGATACCAAGGTAGATTTAAAAAAATTTAAACTATCCTAAAATAAAAGATACATGGAAATGTTACAAAAATTATTGGCACTAAATGTGTATAGCTGGAATTAAAGAAGGATTTTGTGAATCACAATGATACCACTAGAAAAGGGTTAAGTTATGTGTTGATACAAGAAGACCAGGCAATGGCATATGCTTCTAGATAACTTAAAACTCATGAGAAAAAAAATCCTACGCATGATTTAGAATTGACAATTATGTTTGCATTGAGGATATGGAGGTATTATTTGTGTAGCGAAAAATGTTACATATATATTGATTACAAGAGTTTAAAATAACTGCTGACACAGAAGGAGATTAATCTAAGACAAATATGGTAGTTAAAGTTTATTAAAGATTATGATTATTTAACTGATTTCCACATCGACAAAGTGAAATGTAGGAGATGATCATGCACTTAGTAGGAAATATCTAGTAGACCTAAGGACTATGAATGTTAGGTGGGTAATTAGTTAAGATGGAGTAATTATAGTTAAGAAGCAACTAAAGTTTAATTAGTTAGTACTAGTAAAAGCTGCCTAAAAGTAAGATTATTGGTTGACTTTTACCAATACTTGACTACATAAAGACAATAGAGTGAACTTTCTCTTAGTAATGATGATTGTTTATAATATAAGGGAAGAATCTGTGTACTAGATAATATTGAGTTAAAGAAGAATACCTTGATAGAAACACATAGTAGTAACTGTGGTGCAAAGCACCCATTGGCAGAGTTACATCCAATAAGAGCTATAAATAAAATATTAAAATAACACAATATTAAATATAATATGGATGAAAATGTATAACTCCTTTTCGTTGAACAAAATTTAGTGAAAACAACTATGAATTAAGGGAAAGTTAGATTGATTAGGAATAATTTAGAGGTAGCTTTAGACAAGCAAAAAATATATGCTAATCTGAGAGGGAAAAGACATAGAATTTAATGTGGGTGACAAAAAGGTGTTTAAAAGCTTCTCCATGAAATAAAATTTTGAGATTTGATAAGAAAAACAAGCTTGAGTTCAAGATTTAGTGGTTTAAATAATGTTTTGCAGCATGTAGAATCAGTGGTTTATAGTATGCTTAGTTATTTGGTCTAAATAAATTTTGAGGAAAAAATTTTTATTAGTTGGAGAGAGATGTGAGCCCCTCAAAATCCTGATTGTGTGAATAGTACTTTTCAGGCTATAAATATTGTTACCTAACTGAATAATACCTTTTGAAACCCACAAAAATAATTTTTGACCATTGGAAAGAGTAAATTATTATGGGTATAGTGGTATAACTTGAGCTAAAATTGTGGTCGAATGAGCCTTGAAAAGACAGTGAAAAATTTACTTGGATCGTAAAAAGGGTTGACCAAACTTTGACCCATGGACCATAAAAAATTATTCCGATCATTTGGAAAGAAAGGTAGCATTCTTGAGAAAAAAATCTATTTCTAATCCTAAGAACATAGTACCCTCCTCATATTATTATCAACACACAAACACTTTCAAACTTGAAGATTATTAGACTCGGAGCTTGAAGAATGGCTTACGGAGTTACAGAAATGCAATTTAATTTCATAGGGGTAATATTCTGGGCTCTCATACTTTTTTTGTCATGGCATGAAAGTATGAGTTCTATTTAATTTAATTTCCTTTACATGTTGAATGCCATCATTTAATGTTGTTGGATCGATTTTATAATGCCTCTATAACATTTTTTTTTATTCCATGAACAACTTGAATGCGATAACATGAGTAAAATGGCATGTTTTAGGTTTTTAATCCACCATTGATGTATATTTGAATTTCTTGATTATAATTCTACATTCAAGTTAATTTAAGTGTTGTTGCATGATATAAATATGTTTTGATGTTTTAAAATAGTTTTGGCATGTATTAGGATATAGTTTATGCATGTTTAGGTTAAATTACGGTTTAGACCCCATGTCTCATACATCATATGTATGTCATTCACACGTATGATCATGCATCAGTTTAGTGCTTGACTTACTCATCATATGTATAACATTCATGTGCATCGCCCTCGTGGATCATATGTGTAACGTACTTTCACTCATGCATTATATATCATTAGCCTACATCATTATAGCATATCATACACATGCATAATCATCATACATCATTATAACCCCTCGATTTTTTAGCCATTGTTGATTACTCATCCGGGTAGTTTAGGGGATAATTGCCTTACAAGAGTTAGAAATGCTAGATATGTCATAAGTACCTGATGAATTAGACAAAAGGCTAGATAGAAGATTCCAAGAGTTCGAAGAAAGGATACCTGCCATAATTAGGGAATTGTTTACACCACCTGCTAGACTTCAACCTGTAGCTCCTTCCTTAGACCAAGTGTGAAACACCCTACATATAAAGCCTTTAACATATATTATGTTATATATTTAAGTCATGTTATATTAGGTTATTAATCCAATTAAATCTACATGCATTCATATCACCTGATCCATTTAATCAAACAACCTGTATATTAATTAGGTGCTTCTCAAACTTTCATGTACTTTGATTACATGTGCATAATGACTTATTATGCAACCTTTTTATCATAATCATGCTAGATTCAACTATCTTAGTCTATTCAATAACATGCTTAGCATTCAGCATCCAACATATATGTATATTATCATTCTAGCTCCTGGATGCATGCATATAATAGCATTCACACTATGAGCTAATTACAACATTATCTTCCATATGACATCATATATTATATAACCTTTTATACATATTAAACATGTAAAGAAACTTGTACAAAATTAACCAAAATATCCCTACATCAATTACTATATACTGGTGTTGGCCTGTGTTGATGCAAAGATCATTCATGTGCAAAAGTCTTGACTACGGAACCTACATGGATAAAATAACCTGTGCTAAGCTATAAAGCTTAGTAAGGATACCAAAAATAAAAGACAACCACTCACAGTGATTGCCAAAATCATTAAATCATACATAAATTGAAATCATTTAAAGTAACATACAAAAGATAAGTATATAATAACAATATAATGTTTAATCAACTATGTATTCCTACATGCAATTTAGCATCCATAAATTCCAACATTTCATAAAATGATCTGTATATATATATATGTATATATAATACATGCATTAGAAAGTACAGTTAAACATGATATTCCATACATCACATGTATTGTTAATCTGTAACTGACTATGATGTACTTACACTATAACTTAGCTTGCTTAGGTTCTAATGGTGGATAGCAAGAATGGTAGATACCCGAGGATATCAAAACAGTGGATATCCAAGAATATCAAAATTATAGACCCAAACAGGGTTGATTATATGACGGACTGGTCAAATGGAACCAAATAGGGTCAACTAACAACCCTAACGGGCTGTTTATGATCCAATAGGATTAACTGTATTTTAAACCTAAATAGGTCAACGGTGGTAGCTGCAATATCCCTATAGGTGCCTATCTATCCATAATTGAACTCTAATTGCAAGCAATACTCTTTTTTCATATATCATGCTTGCACTTAACAAATCAATTTGTACATATATATCCATAGGATAGATATATTATTGCCATGGTATAATTATGTATGGAAAAATTCATATAATGCTTCACATACTTTTTAATCATGTTATCATTAGATATCACATATTAGCATGATCATACTATGATAATCGGATAATGTATCATACCCGTTCAAGTGCTCATCATAAACCATGCCACATTATAAGAACTTTACAATAGAACACCTCATATGTATGTGATCAGTAAAAAGATTCATAATCACTAGTATATATATACACATAAGTTCATATAGGCATATAACAATACAAGTATTAACAATTGAGCATAAATCATCATAATATGTACTTTAACATGTTATCATTAAGGCACTACATGTGAATGTGGTCATACAAATGTATTTTTTTATTTTATAGTATAAGTGCATGTTGAAATACACATTTTCTCTTCATAGGAGTATATACATGTAAATAATTTTGCATATAACAAGCAATTATATAAGTTCAATCATGTATGCATATTAGATATAATTATCAATAATCTTTACTTATGTACATATATGAATATGTATATATATATATGGACTTTTATCAATAATCATATCACATGCTATATCCAATTCAATGTGTTTTCATATAAACACATATTTAACATAGTTATATTTAAACCTCAATAGAAGATAAATTAAAATTCTATCTGCACAAATCTACACAAGGCAACATTCTGGACCTAACTTAGGTGTAATTTTTATTTTGGAAACATTCTGCACAAATCTACACAAGGGCAACATTCCCCTATATGTCCAATTTCGAATACATCAAAATTCATCTTAATATCACATATATATTTCAAGATATTCAAGAAACACCATAGCCTATTCATAAAATAAAAAACAGTTTTTGGTACCAGTTAGAAAATTCATGGAATAAAATATAGAGTTAATCAGGCTAACTTTACTTCAACAAAGTTCTGATCCTAGGTATCTAGTTTACCTAGAATTTCACACTTAGCATTTTGACTCATCTACCAAGATTTATGCCCAAAATACCACAATCTGTTCCTTAACAGTGCAACTAGTTCTTATGAATTTCAAGCTAACATTAGACATTCATACAAATAGAATTAGACAATTCTTACTTCATATAAAATGTTCATTTATAAGTCTATTTTTCATAGTATTCAACCTCATACAATTCTAACTATTATATACAAAAATACCTCATTTTTACTACAACATATTCCAGAACAAAAATTAACAGCTCAGCCAAAATTCAATAAATTTTATGGATGACCTAAATGTAGAATTCGGGCTAGATCTCTTCTACAAATTTGTCGGTATATATCTTGTGTAACGTTAAAAACTAGAATGGTCTTAATTTCAGTTTTCTAATTCAACTTATGCTAGAATACTAGTCACTAGTTCATTATGTTTCATAATCTCTCTTCAAGCAACACTTTTTAAATCTTGTTCTATTTTTAATTGTTCAAAATTCAAATCATTTACATCATGTTTCTACCAAAATCATCCATAAACAAGTAGCAGAATCCTAATCCCTTACCTTGGCCGAAATTCCTCTAGCATTCAATCTTGTCTTTCCCTTTCCCTTTACACTTCCCACCTCATTCTTCTCCTCTAACAACAATTCACCCATTTTACTTAAATTTCTAGCATTTTGCTCATATACCCTTAAATATTATACCCATTTTACTTCAATTATACCCTTAAATATTATTAAACTAAAATATTAAATTTTATTTTCATGCAATTACTATAATATAGGGAATTTATCCCTTGTCTCATACCTTATGTGTAATTCACATTTCTAATTTAATCTCAATTAATCATAACCCTATTAAAACATGCATTTCTAGCTAGGGTCATGTTAGGGGTCTCACAAATCTCTCCCCCTTAAGAAATTTCATCCTCAAAATTCATACCTATTTCAAACAATTGAGGATATTGGTCCCTTATGGCTGCCTCTGATTCCCAAGTTACCTCTTGTACACCATGATGTTGCCAGAGCACTTTGACCAGAGGGATTTGCTTGTTCCTTAATTTTTTTATTTCCCTAGCAAGAAGTTTTTTCGATTCCTCATTATACACGAAATTCGACTGTACTAGAATAGCTTACACTTGCAGCTTATGAGATTCATCCGAGCGATATCTTTTAAGCTTAGACACATGAAATACATCATGGAGCTTGGCTAATTCTATTGTAAGAGCTAATCTATAAGCCACCAGTTTGACTCTTTGATGAATTTAATATGGACCAATGAATCTCGGATTGATTTTTCCTTTTTTTTCCAAATATAAGCACCTTTCTCCATGGAGATGCCATAAAAAACACCTTATCACCCACTTGATACTCAATATCCTTTCTTTTCAAGTCAGCATAGGATTTCTATCTATCACTAGCTTCTTTTAGCCTCTGCTTGATAACTTGAACTTTTTCCTCTATATCCCTAACAAGGACAGGACCGATTATTCTGTATTTACTCAAGTCAATCCAACAAACTAGAGTTATACATTTCCTGCCATACAAAGCCTCATATGGTGCCATTTGAATACTCTTTTGATAACTATTATTGTAGGCAAATTCCATTAAGGCCACATATTTGTCCTAACTTCTAGAAAACTCCAAAGCACATCCCCTCATCATATCTTCTAGAACCTAAATAACCCTTTCAGATTGTCCATCAAATTGAGGATGAAAAGTTATACTGTACTTGAGCTGTGTTCCTAAAGCCTGCTATAGACTGCCAGAATCTCGACGTAAACCTTGGATCTCGACCAGAAATTATGGATACTAGTATATCATGTGACCATATAATCTCATTCATATACAATTATACAAGCTTATCCATAGAATAATCAGTTTGAATCGGTATAAACTATGCTACTTTTGTTAACTTATCCACTATTACCCAGACAACATCATATTTTCTTTAAGTAAGAGGCAAATCGGTAATAAAATCCATGGTAATGTCTTCCAACTTCCACTGTGGTACCGAAATGGGGTTCAAAAGACCTAAAGGAAACTGATGTTCTATTTCACTTGCTAACATGTTAAACATTTAGAAACATATTCAACAATATCCTTCTTCATGCCAGGCCACCAATATAACTATTTCATTTCTTAATACATCTTGTTTCTGCTTGGATGTATAGTAAATATAGTGTTATGCACTTCATGCAATAGTATTTTTTTCACTTCTTTGTAATCAGGAACACACGACCAATTATGGTAGCATACACCACTATTTTCTTTCACTGTAAAACCTGATTGATCTCCTTCACAAACTGCATTCACAATCTGGTGTAACTTTTCATCATCCTTCCGAGCATCTAACTCTGTTTATCTAACCATAGGCCTAACTTTAAGTTGTGTTAATAATGCACCATCCAATGCAAAATTCCATCTACATTGCCTTAACATCAATGCTGCCATAATCTTATGACTCAATGCATCAACAACCACATTCGCCTTTCCCGGATGGTAATCAACTATGCGATTATAATCTTTGAATAACTCTAACCACCTTCGTTGCCTCAAATTAAGCTCTTTATGAGTAAGCAAGTATTTGAGGCTTTTATGATTATTATAAATTCTGCATTTTCCCCATACAAGTAGTGCTGCCAAATCTTCAAAGCAAAAACCACAGCTACCAATTCTAGATCATGAGTCGGGTAGTTTTGCTCATACAGTTTCAACTATCAAGATGCATATTCTACTGCTTTACCATCTTGCATTAATACACATCCTAACCCAATCTTGGAGGCATCACTGTACATTACATATTATTTCCCTGACACTGGTTAAGTTAACACTGGAGCTTTAGTCAACATTTTCTTCAACTGATCAAAGCTTGCTTGAAAACGATTAGACCATTTAAACTTAATATTCTTCCTTAATAGCATAGTTAGTGGTGAAGCAATAATGGAGAAACCTTTCACAAAACGATGATAGTAACCTACCAACCCGAGAAAACTTCTAACTTCAGCACATTCTTAGGTGGTTTCCAATTAACAATAGCTTTAATTTTATTAGGATCAACCCTAAAACCTTTAGTAGATACAACATGACCTAGGAAAGAAACTTCCTTAAGCCAAAAGTCACATTTACTTAACTTGGCATACAACTAATTTTCTTTCAAAGTTTGTAACACAATCCTCAGATGTTCAGCATGCTCAACTTCATTTTTGGAGTAAACCAGTATGTCATCTATAAACACTACAACATAATGATCCAAATAGGGTCTGAAAACCTTATTCATAAGATCCATGAATGCAACAGGTGCATTTGTCAACCCAAATGGCATAACTAAAATTCATAATGCCCATAATGGGTTTTAAATGCAGTTTTGGAAACATCCCCATCTTTAACTCTGAGTTGATAATAACCTGATCATAAGTCTATTTTTGAAAACACACCAGTACCACTTAACTGATCAAACAAATCCTTAATACGAGGTAAAGGATATTTGTTCTTCAATGTCACTTTGTTCAACTGTCTATAATCGATACACATTCTCATCGATCCATTTTTCTTCTTAATAAATAAAATTAAAGCACCCCAAGGTGACATAATAGGTCCGGTGAAGCCTTTGTCTAACAATTCCTATAATTGAACCTTTAGCTCTTTTAATTTAGATGGAGCCATTCTGTATGGTGCCCTGGAGATCGGGGCTATACCTGATAATAAATCAATAGACAACTAAATATCTCTTTCTGGAGGAAGACCAGGCAATTTCTCAGGAAATACTTTTGGAAATTCATTCACAATAGGTATAGTCTCAAGCTTTATTGTATCTCTTCTTGAGTCAAAGACTAAATCTAAAAATGCTTAACATCTTTTGCTAAGACAATGCCTAGCTTGCATTACTGATATAACATTAGTCAGCAGCTTAGAACAACTTCCATCTATTAGAGAGTATGCCCTAGAGCCCATGTAAAAGGGATGTACTTCATATGTATGAATTCATATTCTTAATAAAAGGCATCATTTATTTATTAATGCTATGTTTAAATACATGAGTTTGTAAATCTTAAAATAATAAATGACGTCCTAGATATTATAAACAAAGTGCAAAGGCAATCATTAAAGTGTTCATGATATGAGATATCTATTGCATGTAAATGTGTTAATATCTAAATATCCCTAGTCACAGATTAACAAGATAGGACATTGTTAATTCGAACAGACTAGCATATGTTATGCTTCTTGAATGGTTCAAGCAGTGGTTCTCATAATTGTGATTATGAAAGATAATCAAAGCTAACATATGGATGCTTGTTAGAAGAACAAATTCATTGGAGACCTCGAAAGAGAATCCTCACATGGATATTAAATCTATGTCAATAAGGAATCTCTTCATAGCTGTTGTCCAAGTATCCTTAGACTTGAGATCACCAAGGTTATCTTAAGAAGCAAGCGAAATATGTTGAATCCAAAACTGATTACTTTTAACTGAGGGTGAACATAGTTAGGAGGTTGGATATATCATGACCTACTTAAAGATGGTTGAGTAATCGATAAAGGATTCACCATCCCAAATTTATTAAGGGAAGTTATCTCATATGATTCTATAATTGCCTTGTTCAGAGACACTCTGGCCAGAGTAATATGCCAAGATAGATAGGGATCCATAAAGGGAATTTTGAAAACAATAGTTAAATTAATAGAACATGCAAAATTAGATTTATATGAGTTGATAGAAATCCATACTCAGAATCTAATTGGGATAAGAGTGGTAAAAGGAGTAATTACACGATAACTATTTATATGGAAGGGTACAGTTAAATAACTTGACTTTTCTGACATTTGGGTAGTCATGATGCCTAGCTAGAGGCCACTCATGACTTGAAAAATAATGTATCATAAATATCAATAAGAGATTGATAAAAGTATTTAAAGAATTTTAAATCATATGAGTTTTTAATAGAACTCATAATTACATATTACTACAAATATGGACAGGAACCCAATAGGTCACATACATATAAGGTAAAGGATAAAATGGTAAAATGACAAGAATAATAATATTTGATATTATTATGAAAGAAGAGAAATGAATAAGAGAACAATTAATTAAAGAGTTTGATTAATCATGATCAGTAGAAATGTTCGCAGAACTTTTTAGAAATATTCTGTAAAATGGATCTAATTGAAACATTGTATTTCATAATTAATTATTATTGGACTATAAGTGTTATAGGGTTGATATAATAATTAATAGATCCATTGGAGAAATTAAATAGGCCCAAATAATTGGTTTTGGCATAGAAACCCACTAAAGGAAGGGTTCCATGCCAAAATCATATAGAAGGCCTTAGAGGCCTAATTCTTAGACCAAAATAAATTAAATATATTTTATAAGTATTATGGAGCATACATATTTAATTTGGATGGATTTGAAATTAATTTGGATGATGAAATCCAAGTGTATGCAAAAAGGGCCTAGTTTATGGGTTTTGTGCATAGTCCTTTGTGAAAGGACTTAAATTTGATTTAATTGAGCCAAAAAAATTATTAATAATTTCAGAAGTCCATTTAATATTTCTCCAATAATTTTAAAAAGCCCAATCCCATTATGAAGTTGGATTTTTAACCTAGCTATAAAAAATCCAACCGAAGGGGATTTTAGGGTTAAGTGAACATTAAGAGAAAAGACAATTCTCTCTCATTCTCTAACCCTAGCCACCACCCTCATTCCTTGATAGCATTAAGGAATTTTGGCCAGCCTTGTAACTCCAAAAATTTTGGTTCATTTGATCATTCTCTAGTGTGGATTACTAATTGGAGGTGTTCAATTTTGGACATTGTGGTTTGCAACAATCTGGTGTGAAGGAAAATCAACTGCTCAAAAAAAATCAAAGGTGATTTTTCTTATTCTCATTAATATTTATATTGTAAATTCATGGCAAGATTAGATCTATTGATTAAAAATTTTAATTTCTGCTTATACATGTGATGTATGTAATCGATAATTTCCAATATTGTATCAGAGCCACGATTTTGCCATGAATCTACAATTCTATATTATTTGCAGAATAGTTATTATTTTTGAGTTATTTATTTCATGAACTTTAAAATATCATATTTAATTATTTATGAATAATAAATATTGATTTCTTGATATATGTGATCAAATATATAAAATTAAATATAAAACAATTCTTTTGAGAAAAGAATCATTATTTTTGGCGTGAATTAATTTTATTTTTCAATAAAGTTTGGGGGATGTTCTAAATTAAATTTTTATTGATCAACTCTAAAATTATTTTGATGATAATTTATGTGTTTAATATGTGATATTAAGCCATATAATCAACCAAAATTAAAATCGAACAAGTTTTGCATGGAAACTAGTTTAATCGAAAAGTTCGATAAATTAGTGTTCTTGGTGTGTTCTTGGTAAGTTCATGTTTAGAACAATTTTTAATCTTCTAAATTTGATATATTTGATATATTAATGTGTTTTTAATTAATTGGATTAATTAAAATGGGTCTTGAATTAATTGGATTAATTTTTATTCATTAAAATCACTTAATGGGCTTAATTATGTTTACGGACTTGATTTAGATTAGTGAATGACTTGGTGGGGCAAGGAGCTAATTTAAGTTAAATATTATAGACTTTAATTAATTTTATTTATGGTTTTAGGGGCTGAAGTGGGCTTGGCTCATTCCAAAAGGCCCAAATAATCCAATAGACACAAAACTAGCTTGTGTGTGAACACACTTTAGGGTTTAAATTGTAGGTTTCAGCCTACCCATTGTTTTAAGCCCAAAATTGATTATTTAATTATATAATGTGATTAATTAATTAAATAATCAATTGGATTGATAATTAAGGGAAGAACACATGCATGCAAAAAGGTTTCCTAAAATGAAAAGTTTCCAAAATGGAAAAAGTTTTCCAATTTGATCACATTATAAAAATAACTCAAAAGTAAGTTTCAAGAGTTGAAACATAATTTGTATTCCATTATATTGTTTTTCTTTATGCACGATCGGGATTTTGGTTTTTCTTCTTTCCTTCCCACATACGGCCACTCACCCTTTTCTCCTTGAGAATGCGTGGCCACTCACTCACTTTTCTGTGTAAACACATGACCATGTGTGATTTTGCTCCTCCTAACCCATGGCCACGTGTAGTTGTTCTTTATAACACACAACCACATGTGATTTTTCTCCTCCTAACCTATGGCCACATGTAGTTGTTCTTCATAACACATGGCCACGTGTGATTTTGCTCTTCCTAAACCGTGGCCACGTGTGTTTGTTCTCCATAACACACGGCCACGTGATGCTTTTTTTTCCCACCTGTGGCCATGCACATTTGTTTCCTTTCTTGCACACGACCATGTATGTTTGCTTTCTTTCTTGCACATGGCCACGTGATGTTTCTCTCTTCCTTGTACATGGCCACATGTGGTTTTTTCATGCAAACACACAGCCACTCACTCTTTCTCCTTGAGAATGCATGACTAGCAAAGCATGTTTTCTCCCCTCCACAGTATATTCTCACCTAAGATTTAAGCCATGTAACTAGATATGGAACACCGTATTATGTGATACATAAAACCATTAAGAGAGCAAGAATTGAGGTGAAATGGCTAGTAATAAGTAAGATGGAGGATTAATGGCTATTAAGTAGAGTTGGATATATTACTTACTAGAGTAATAGATTATGAAAGTCTCTCATTAATGCTAAAGTCTGCAAAGATACCTTTTAGAAAGGCCTGAATATAACATGAATTATTATGAAAATTGAAAGGACAGAAATGCTATGATAAGAGGAAGAATAGCGAATTAAGTTGTAAGTAATCCAAGGTATATATATCTATATATACCTTGATACACATAGAGTACGGTGAAAAGTTTTAAGACAATAATCCTATAAAGTCATGAATTGGAGTCCACTTGAACTCTAATTAGGAGGACTTACATATGATAATACTAAAATAATTAGGCTGCTAAAATGTGTTTTAGTGCATAATGGCATGAAACTATGAAGAGTTAGAAGAAATATAAGAATTACAAGAGTATGCTATTTGATATGCCCCTTTATAGTATAGTATAAAGTATACGCTCGGCCAAAGCAAATGGCTCTACCTTGATACTATAATTTGACAATCCTTTTCAACGGCACGAGAATAATATAATTTAGCCTAGTTGATAAAAAGATAGTTGTAATGTTACATGTAATTTAGTAACTGTAAACATACACGCTAATTAATGTATTTTACATACAGGTATAAGGTATGTAATATGCTTAAGTTAAAAAGAGAAGGAACGTTTTAAGGGATATTATAAAACTATAGAAGCTTCATTATACTTCAAGTCATGATGGGAATTAATGGTGAACATTGATGTAAATGATCATACTCGTCTATTATTCATACCCTATGATGTAAAATGAAAGTTACAAGTCTTCAAGTATTGTTCTAACGTTTAAGATGAGATAATCTTATACAACTCACCTAAGAAAATAATGTTATAAAATAGAAAGAATGATAAGATGATCATGATATATGTGATAATGTTAAGGTAGATAATCTATTACCTATGATATAATAGACTATAATTGTGAGCAAAAGGGGCTAAAGATGAATAAATGTTGACCTTAAGCTATATAAGAACATAGTTATTCTATCATATGGATCATGACTGTTTGAGTGATGCAATATATGATTATGTCATTATGTGATTAATTATTAGAATAGGGAAACTACTCACGGCAAGCAGTAACAAGGTACGTCATCAAGAACTATTTATGAGTTATGTAAGTGTATGTGGTAAAATTGATTCGAGCATACTATGATGAGTAGCTTGATTTAATATGTGAACAAGTATGAGTGATGAACTTATGTATTGCCATGTTTAAAGTGCACATATATGTACGAGTGCATATGGGTATGCACGATGCTAATCATGAAAGATTATGTGTTGTTATTGTTCAATAAACATGTAACCATTATGATATGAATGATAGAAAATTGATGCAAGCATATGATTATATGATGACATCTATATGTAATAAAGCCTAAAGCTCAACAGAGATGTATGATAAGAATGGTATGCCTTCTTTTATGAAAGTGTCTTTAAGCCAAATGATGTGCTAAGTAAAGAAGGACATGTTAAATTAAAGATGTCTTAAAAGTTAAGCCTGTGGGTCTTAGTTCGGTTGTGGATTAGATAGGCATGCCTGGAGGGATACAGTCACAGCTGCTATATGTTGACCTCGTTTGGGTCTTGTTCCTTAATGGAACCATCATTTGACCCCGTTTAGGTCCATAGTTTGTTCCTTACTGGAACCATTGCTTGACCCCGTTTGGGTCCATTGTTTGATATCTTCGGATGTCCATAGTTTGATACCTTTGGATATCCATTTCTCCTGTTATCTAACTTTCGAACTAGTACTTAGGTAGGCTATTAAAGATGTAAATGGTACAAGAAATAAAGTAACATATGTATCAATCGCCTCACTTATATATATTGGAATCATGATATGATCTATTCTATTGCTTTATTCTAAATTTCAGTTAGCTATAAACCATTTATATGAAATGAAATACCATGTTATGTAGTACTTGATGGTGATGTCTTACATCAACTATGAGAAAGGTCACCATGTGAGTGCCTGTGTGAGTTGGTTCCACGATGAATAGTTGGGCCGTATGGGCCATAAGCTTACAATATTGAATTAAATGTTATATAAACTATGACATGCATAATAATATTTATGTATTGGAAAAATTAGAAAATGTTTGCATATGGTATGGAGACCTTGTAAGTTAATCATGAGGTGTATTACTTATTCCTTGGAATGGCATGCTAATTTGTGAATATGTGTATGAACATTTATATATGTATGTGCATATGTATAATGCTAACATAAATCAAAGTACCAAGCATGATATGATATGAATCTATATGATGTTTAAAGTGCAATGATAATATAGCATTAAGAAAAACATGTGTAGAAACCCGAACAAAATGATAAGTTTGTAATGTATGTAATGAAATCAAGCCTAGCAATATCTATTGCAATGTTATGTAACATGAGCACTTTCTTTTGGCTATGAATAAATGATAAATGTAAATGTTAGGTAACAAATTGGTTAATGGCATAAGTTGAAGGTTGTATGTATTTAATGATGACATCGGTATTCTTGAATAGAAGGATTACAAGATGTATGGATTTTTCCTAGGAAAATAATAGAGGGTTAAGATGATCGTTAATTAACAAGTTTCATGGATAAAGATAGTTTATGCAATGCTCTCGATTTTAGTAAGATGGCATCTATGGTTAAGGTTGAAAACTCCCTAGAATGTCCTTTGTGGTATGATAAATAATGTAAACTCATATGCTTTTTATACTATTATGATAGTTGTATTTGTTTTGATGAAAAAAAATTTATACGAAATTGTCCATAGAATTTTGGTTCCCCACTAAGCTTTATAGCTTAGCACGGGTTATTTATCCGTGTAGGTTTCAGGATAAGCTCAAAAGGATAAAGCAAGATGCAGTTGTCTTGAGGATTTTAGGATTCTTGAAAGCCATTTATGTTATAATTATTTAATTATAAGCTTGATTCTTTTATTGTGGCATGTAATTATAGCCTGTTCTATTATTATTATTATTATTATTATTATTATTATTATTATTATTATTATTATTATTATTATTTCTACTTGACTTTACTAGGTTTATGAGGATGATGATGATGATGAATAATGGTTATCCATCATTAGTGGATTAGGGTGTTACAGTTAGTGGTATTAGAGCCCATGTTTAGTCTTTTATGGGCAATAAGGAATTAAGGAATTGTTCTGAAAGATTAAGATGATATTGGTCTAGACCATGGTGTTATTGTTAATGGCATACATTTTGACGATTATGTTAGGTGTTTGACCTATGATTTATATATATATTGGACCATTAGCAAGATTTTGGCAGAGATTATGAGATGATATTTGAGGAATTATCAATATCTCTCGCCTCCTGGTATTAGAAGTGCTCAAATGCCTTAATGTTTTAAGATTGAGGTATAGCTTAAGATTGATTATAAGTGTGTCTAGATTATATATTAAGATGTTTGAGGAAAAGTTCATATAAATAGAAGAGAACTTGATTTTGGGCATAGATGAGGATGCAAGATGTTAAGGTTGTTAAGATACTTAGGATAAGAAATACAACGAGCATACGAGTATCTGGAAATCGGAGACAGATAAATATGATTATAGATGATGAGTTTTGTATGCATGTAGAGAATGTTTATGGTTATAGTTGCTCATAGCTAAAGTACAGTTAAGAATTATTAGCAATAAAGATAAAGATTACAAGTTTTGAATTTCAAGGATGAAATTCTTTTAAGGAGTAGTGATTTGTAAGGACCCAATCATAACCCTAATCGGATTATTATTCATTAATGAGGATTACCGTCAATTAAGTCAAAAATTGGATTATTTTGCAATTATCAGGGTTAAGTCAGGAGTGATAGAATATGACATGGCATTTATATGATGATCATACAGTGAAAAATAATAAAAATCGATCATACAAGCCACTCATTCCATAAACTATAATCGAAAGCATGCAATTTTAGGGTTTTTAAAACTTACAACTTTAGATGCACTTCAAGATTTGATTTTGATGATGACCAGCAACAAAGAAGGATTTGTTTGCCTAAGATCTTCACCACCAATGCCAAAGGAATAGCCTTTACGCCACTCCTCTCTATGTTAACACACACAATTGCAATGACAGCTTAAAATCGAGATTGCTAGCTCTCTATTTAAGTATTGTGTAATGGCAAAGGATTGAAGCTACAATATTTGATCTTGCACTTCTTTTAGTTACTATTGCTGCCTAAGAACACAAGAGAATGAGGAAGAATCCTTTCTCCTTGTGAATTCGGCCAAGAGAATTTTGTGAGAGAGAGAGAGAGTTTTCACGCCACCACCACTAGGGTTTTATTTTTCTCATTCAATATATATATATGTCATTTATTTTTAAGTGTTAATTCCAAAATCCACTACCTCAAGATAGTTAATTTAGCCTTAATCACTTCCTAAAATCAAGTGACATATATTAATTCAAACTCTTTTGAATTAATTTGAAATAAATCTAAGACATTTTAATCTAATAAATCACTTAATTTAAAACTTATAAATGTGCCGAAATTCCTTGATATTTATCTTGGAATTTTGGTCACTTCAATTTTCATTTAAGTGATTTAATTTGATTAAAATTCTTTTAGGCTTTAATACTCAATTAATTAAATTAATACAATATATTAATTAATTGAAATTAAACCTTGTGGGCCAAATTTCTCTCTCATGGACAAAGGTCCAATAGCAATTTTAATACCCATTACATACATTAATTTGACTTTAATTAAAAGCCCAAATTAATGCCCAATACTTTATTTAAATATTTTAAGCCCAATGCTTTGTGTACGATCCTATAGGTCCATTTAATGTTGTCAATGAATTAATGAATTAATTCAAAGGCTATATATATTCTCTAGCAAGATATTATAGCATTCCAAATTAAATGAAAATGCATATTGCATTTAGTGACCTAATGCAATTTTGCATAGTCCCTTACCCATAAATATCAGAATTAATATAAGGTATGGAACTAGTCATCCTTATATATATTAATTCCTTTTTTGATATTCCAGTGACACTGAACTCTCAGATAAATAATGATTACTCATTATTTCATCTCGGTATGGCCATACACTTCTCAGTTCACTGATCAAATGGTTGATGATATTTTCTCTCTTATTGAGAGGGGTAATCCCTTCACTTCTCTCATGCTTTCTAACATGAATCAATGCATACCCATACTTGTCACTCTATTACGAGCACATTAGGTGTATGTCAAAGTGTATAGTAATTCATAAAGAGTTTCATAGAGATTTTAGGTCTAAGAACTTCGATGTAAAACTTGCATATGAGAAACACTTACGACTTGTACCATGTAGTGTTCTCATGAATGGATCGAATCCAGATACCATGTTCTAAACATGTATCTATGATCTCTAATTAGCACTCTTATCCTTATGATTCGTAAGACATAACTCAACTTATCAGAGAGAGCATACTAGTCTTAATTCATTGTTATTCCCATAACAATGACTGACTAGGGATATTTAGAATGAAGTCTCTATTGACACATTATGGGATTGAGATCCATGATTATTTGATCCATCCCTTCCTTTGCCTCTACCTCTAAAAGATGGGGGTGCATTAAAAGCTCCCTTGCTACCCTATTGCTTAAAAAATTGGTCTTATTTCAAAGGACAATTAGCCATAAAATGGTCAGTACTGCCACATCTAAAGCATTCTCCGGCCAGTTTCCAACAGTTACCCCAATGATGCCTAGAACAATGTGGAAATTCAGGAGCTTGACCCTCACTCTATCTTCCTGAAGTTTCCTTCTCAGATTTAAACTTGGTGGAGATTCTTGTTTCTTTCCTTTGCTAGCAGAACTTAAAATAGACTTTACAGGCTGACCACCTTAAGCTCCTCTAAATCTCTTTCCAGTGAAAGATCCTTCTCTAAAACCACTTCTTTCATGCTCCCTTTCTCTTTTAGCTATCTCACACTTCTCAACTTTCATGGTGGTTATAACCAGTTGATTAAAATCCACCACATTTAGAGATGTAAATCCAAACAATTTTTCTTTGATTTGATCATTTAGGCCATCTTCAAAATTTTTCAACTTAAAAAATCCTATCAACATATCCTTGGGAACATACTTGCACAACCGGCTAAATTCCTTTTCATACTCGGCCACAGATAAAGTTATTTTCCTCAAATTCAAAAATTGCTTCAATTTCTCTTCCTTGTATGCCTTAGTAACATATTTCTTTCTAAACTTTTCTTCAAAGAATTTCTAGGTAAGTGGGTCAGGTATATGAGGTTACCTTAATACCAGTTTCCACTAATCACAAGCCATGCCTTAAAGTAAGGACACAACACAAGATACCTTATAATTAGCTGGATAGTTAATTTCATCAGATATTCTCTCCAACTTTTTCAACCAGAACTCAGCTTCTTAAGATTGTTCTAAATTAGTGCCTATAAATTCTTATGCCCCATACTTCCTAATTTCAGATATTGGAGCTATGGGCATAGTCATTCTTTATAGAATCTGAGCCATATCCTGAGTAATTTTTAACAAGGCCTCTCCGAGAATAGCAGCAGGAATTTCATTTTGAAAACATAATGAAGTCATTGGGTTATAAGTATTTGATCTAACCAGCAAGTTACTTTCAGATGATTCTTTTAGAGCATCCCTAGTGAAATTCTCCATCTTTAATCTATAAGAAAATAGGCACTTCTGCATTAGGCCAACATGACACTATCTCATGTTATAGAATCATATACTCATATTGCCTAGAAAAGATTAAACCTAGGCTCTGATACCGAATTTGAAACACCTTACATATAAAAGCATTTAACATATATTATATAATTAAGTCCTATTATATTAGGGTATTAATCCAATTAACTCTACATGCATTCATATCACCTAATCCATTTAATCAAACAACCTGTATATTAATTAGGTGCTTCACACAACTTTCATGTACTTTGATTATATGTGCATAATGACTCATTATGCAACCCTTTGATCATAATCATGTTAGATTCAACTATCTTAGTCTATTCAATAACATGCTTAGAATTCAACATCCAACATATATATATATATATATTACCATTCTAGCTCATAGATGCATGCATATAATAGCATTCTCACTATAAGATTATTACAACACTATCTTCCATATGACATGCATATATTATATAACCTTTTTATATATATTAAACATGTTAAGAAACTTGGACAAAATTAACCAAATTATGCCTACTTCAATTACTATATACTGGTGTTAACCTGTCCTGATGCAGAGATCGTTCCTGTTTAAAAGCCTTGACTATGGAACCTACACGAATAAAATAACCTGTGCTAAGCTATAAAGCTTAGTGGGGATACTAAAAGTAAAATACGACCACTCACAATGATTATGAGAATCATTAAATCATAAATAAATTTAAATCATTTAAAGTAACATATAAAATATAAGTATATAATAACAATATAATGTTTAATCAACTATGTATTCCTATATTGAATTTAGTATCCATAAATTCCAACATTTCATAAAATGATCTGTATGTGTATATATATATATATATATATATATATATATATATATATATGCAAAATATATAATACATGCATTAGAAAGCACAATTAAACATGATATTCCATACATCACATGTCTTGTTAATCTATAATTGTTTATGATGTAGTTACACTGTAACTTAGCCTGCTTAGGTTCTAATGGTGGATAATGGGAATGGTGGATACCTGAGGGTATCAAAATGGTGGATATCCAAGGATATCAAAATTATAGACCCAAATCAGGTCGACTGTACAGTGGACCAGTCAAATGGACCCAAACGGGGTCAACTAACAACCCAAACGGGTTGTTCGTGATCCAATAGGATCAACTGTACTTTAGACCTAAACAGTTCAATGGTGGCAGCTCCAATATCCCTATAGGTGCCTATCTATCCACAATTGAACTCTAATTGCAAGCAATACTCTGTTTAATTCTCTTTTCACATATCATGCTTACACTTAACAAATCAATTTGCACATATATATCCATAGGATAGATATATTAATGCCATGGCATAATTATGTATGAAAAAATTCATATAATGCTTCACATACTTTTTAATCATTCTATCATCAGATATCACATATTAGCTTGATCATGCTATGATAATCGCATAATGTATCATACGTGTTCAGGTGCTCATCATAAACCATGACTCCTTATAAAAACTTTACAATATAACTCCTCATATGTATGTGACCAAGTAAAAAGATTCATAATCACTAGTATATATATACACATGAATTCATATAGCCATATAACAATACAAGTATTGACAATTGATCATAAATCATCATAATATGTACTTTAACATGCTATCATTCAGGCACTGCATGTGAACATGGTCATACTAATGTATTTTTTATTTCATAGTATAAGTGGATGTTGAAATACATATTTACTCTTCATAGGAGTACATACATGTAATTAATTTTGCATATAACATGTAATTATATAAGTTCAATCACATATGCATATTAGATATAATTATCAATAATCTTTACTTATGTATATATATGAATATGTATATATACATATATATATATATATATGGAATTTTATGAATAATCATATCACATGCTATATCCAATTCAATGTGTCTTCATATAAACACATATTTAACATAACTATATTTAAACCTTAATAGAAGATAAATTAAAATTCTTCCTACACAACTCTACATAGGGGCAACATTTTGAACCCAACTTAGGTGCCATTTTTTATCTGAAAATGTTATTTTTAGGCCACAAGATCTTCTACAAATTTATTCCCCTATATGTCCAATTTCTAAAAAATCAAAATTCATCTCAATATCACATATATATTTCAAGATATTCAAGAAACACTATAGGCTATTTATGAAATCAAAAATAGTTTTTGTTACCACTTAGAAAATTCATAGAATAAAATAGAGAGTTGATTAGACTAACTTTCCTTCAACAAAGTTCTGCTCCTAGGTATCTATTTTACCTAGAATTTTACACATAGCATTTTGACTCCTCTACCGAGATTTATGCTCGAAATACCACAATCTGTTCCTTAACAGTGTAACCAGTTCTTATGAATTTCAAGCTAACATTAGACATTCATACAAATAGAATTAGACAATGCTTCATTCATATAAAATGTTCATTTATAAGTCTATTTTTTACCATTATACACAAAAATACCTCATTTCTACTACAACCTGTTCTAAAACAAAAATTAATGGCTCAACCAAAATTCAATAAATTTTATGGATGACCTAAATGCAGAATTTGGGCTAGGTATCTTCTACAAATTTATAGGTATATATCTTGTGTAACCTTAGAAATTAGAATTGTAACACCCATATCCTATACTTAGCTATTACCACAATATCTTATACCATAAGACATATATTACAACGTTCTTACGCTGAAAACATTTCTTATTAGATAACTTATAGAAGAAACAAAAACCATGTCATGTGAACTTAAGAGTAATACCTTAATTATATAAAAGTCCTTAATACATTACAATGTTGTCTCAAACATAACATTAGTACTTATACAAAATTTGTAACATAATTAAAGTTTCCATAACAACAAAATAAATGGATGAAGAGAAGACTCTATTATCAATCTTCTAAGACTTGTGTTGGCCAACCTGCTATAGATATCAGTCTTGGGATAAAGTCCTATCCTCGCAACCTACATGAATAAAGAACCCGTGCTAAGCTATAAAGCTTAGTGGGGAACAAAAATATGAAAAACGACCACTCACAGTGTTCGCCAATAAGCATACATCATGAACTATAAGTATAACTTATGCTTAATTTTAAAAAAATACAGACAAGAGTCCACACATGATAACCGAATGATTTAATGATAGTAAATTCGGCATTGATGCTTTACATACACAACATTTAATCATATAAGTATATTTATCCTTTAGACTTGCGATTCATTCATTGAATGATATATCACTATTTATACTCAATCATTCCTTCCATTTACTGCACACTTTAACATATACTAGGAATATATATATATATATACATATATATATTCACATATAAGCTTATGATCAACAAGGACATATGCATATTCGTAAGTAAAATAGAGCATTAGTATTATGAAAGTTTATCATTTATCAATCTATAATTATATTTGTAATACTTATTGTACCAATGCATACATAGAATTTCTAGCTCGCTTCCATCTCAAATACCATTATCATGTGAACTTTATCACTTGTAAATCTATAAATATTTTATGTGTATGCACAAGACATTATACATCAATTCTCAATAAAGAGCAAGAACGAGTAGATATAGGGAAAACATATAACACAATGTATTAATTTGAAAAGCAATCACCAATATGAATACCTATACATAACTCTTATATTCCATTACTATAGAAAACACTTATTTCAGCAAAACATTTTCATAGCTTTCATACATGATGAGTCTTTCAAGTCATTTATCTACATCAAGCAAGCAACATATTACTATAGAAAACATACTATCTCTAATATAATCCATAACTAGATATTAGTGATGCACTAGTTCATTTATATAACTCTGTACATACTATTTGTATATGAGATAATCGTGCATAAGTGTATATTGTATCCTCTTTTAATATCATAATTTCCATATGTGATGAAAAGGAATTTCATATACAAATTAGATTATGAAATCAATTTATGAATTGTCATGCTTCATGAAACTTTAAGTTAAACATCAAACTTTTGTTAACTTTGGTATAAAGCCTGCACTATTTTAAAGAGGTGGATAACGGGTTATACGGTAACACCCGAAGGTACAAATAAGATACCCGAAGGTATAAATTGATTGATTATAACGGAGGCACCCGTAGGTACAAGTCTGTTTAGTCACACAAATAGGGAAACATTCGGGACTCAAGTTGTGAGCCACAAATGAATTTTAAATTGTCATTTTTAGGCTAAATTATCTCTACAATATTATTCCCCTATGTGTCTAGTTTCCAGAGCATCCAAATTCACCTTAATATCTTACCTATAGCTCAAGATATTTGAGAAATACTATATGCTATTCATAGAACCGAAATAGTGTTTGTTGTCACTTATAAAAATTCATAGCATAAAATTAAGAGGGATATAGACCAACATTTCTGCATCAAAAACGTGCTCCTAGGTATCTAGTTTTTCCAAAATTTTACAGCATAAGATTTTAACTTCTCTACTAATACTATAATCAGTTCTTGAACCGAAATCAATAGCTCTCTTAAATTTTCATATAAATATTTGGATGGGTTATATACATATATAGCTCTAGGTTCCTTCTGAAAAAATGTTTATATTTATATCAAGTTTACAAATAATAAAACCCCACTCCATTATGACTTAAATACAAGGAGTTATGATTAAAACATTGGTAACTGTTCAAAACTGCCTATACACTTCAAACAGTTCATTTGTAAGAATTTTATGAGTTCCTTAACAATAGAATCAAACCAAGAATCCTTCTAATGAATTGTATAGCATTTAATCTAGTTTACACATAATTTTGAATCACCTCAATCCAAGGTCTACAACTCTAGATATGGACAAAACAAACATCCTAGTTCACAAGAACTACACCCAGTTTTTCATCAAGATTCAAAAACACGATTTTCTCCTATTTAAATCTCTCGTTAACCCTAAACAAATAATGAATTACAATTAAAATTATGTAATCCAAGCATAAACATTTATATTCACACACATGCATGAAGAATAAGTTCCCAAACCTTAGTCAAAAATTCCTCTCTCCTTGTTCCTTTTACCTTCTTCTTCTCCTTCACATCAATCCATTCATTCAACACCAAAATTCCAGCATTCAAGTCATTAGATCATCAACTAAGGAAGATGAAGATGAAGAAAAAGAGATTAACTAACAAATTTATACACTTACCATGTTGTTTAACACTAACTACACTTGATTCACTCCACATGCAAAGACTTTTCTTTAAGAATTCCTTGAGTGATCTCTATAGTTTTCGAGAGAGAGGAAGAGAGAATGCAAAATCTGTATTTTTCCAAAAAAAAGATGCCATCCACCTCACCTAAAGCCCTTTTTATACTTGTCTTGCAAGTGAGTTTAAGTGGAATGTGACGTCACTTGGTCCCTCACAATTCCTCTTTTAATCCCCCAACTAATTGCATGTTACACAAATTTCTCTCATTTATTTGCATGTAAGAGTTTAGCCCCAAAGATTCTTTCTTTTTTTTAAATCAACCCCACTTAAAGCTTCTTTTAACATTGACCCATAAATTATCTTCTTACTTTCAAATTTTCCCCATCATATGCTATCTCTTATAAAATAGATCCCACTCAGTTATTATTTTTAACATTAACCTCTAAGTTTATATCCTATTTTAATTTAGTCCTCTAACTATTTTTTTTAATTATACCATTATAAAATTCATAACATATAATTCACACATTCATCACATAACTAATTACAACCTAAATACACTTATATCCCAATTGATCCTTGAAATAAAATATTATTTCAATTATACACAGAAATAAATAACTAGTTTATCCTTCAATATAAAAACTTATAGAAATTCATCTAATTAAGCTTGATTAAACATTAATAATCGGGATTATGTCCTTGAATTCTACTAGGGCCTATTTTGGGTCCTCATAATTCTCTCCCCCTTAAGAAATTTCGTCCTCGAAATTCAAACTTGTATCCTTTACTTATGCACAACACTATCATTGCTATACCTCTATGTCTATCACAATCATCTTTGATCCAATACCTCCTCTACCATCTTCTCTATTCACTTCTCATTAAACCTTATCTCCAAATAAGGGTAACCGTAACATACTGTTATATCATTACTATTCTTAATGTATATCCTGTCAGTTTCCCTATTCAGTTGGGACCTGCACATGTAATATGATGCTTGATGCTATGCTTATGCGTGAATAATGCTTTCATGTATGCAATAAGATGCAAATGCATTCTCTCATGTGTTGTATCTATTTTTGTCCCATCCCATGTATAATGTTTTGTCAATTGCCCTTTCCTGATAATAATTCACTGACAAGTATACATAGCATCGTAATTAACCCAATTTCCTCACAACAACTTCACATATGAAAGATTTTATTCACAATAAATAAACTATTTCTCCGAAACCATATTAGCACACTTGTATTATAATCAAACACTAATCGTATTCACATTTCTTATCATTTACTTTTTAATCCAAAGTTAGGATTTTATTAATATGCCATCGTAGAGAAATCTTTATGTATTCCCTTAATGCACTTGTACTATAATTCACCTAATGGTCAAATATGCACAATATTCTCAAAGTTCTACAATATCAAAACATTACTAAAAACATAAAATTCATTACCATAATAAGAATTTATTATTGTGAATGAGCAAATATTATGGAAGAAAAGATAAATACCAATAGCTCCTTCGATGACATCCTCCTTTGATGAAACCTCAATTTTATCGGTCTGAATCGATACAATTAGATGTATCGATTTGTCTCTTTCACTATGATATATCTCTTCTATCTGAGGTACATTAGCAATGACAAGCTTCTTTTCATTCTTTGATGATACCTTACATTTCCTTGGCAACACTGGGCAATTATCCATAAAATGATATCTTTTACCACATCTAAAACAAGCCCCTATTAAAGCTCTACAAACACCCTAATGATTCCTTGTGCAATGCAAACATTTAAGAACTTGAATCCCTAAGCCTTTCCCGGCCAAACCTTGTGCAGAATGGAATGTGTTGCTAGAAGAACTTAATTTCAATATCTTATTTCTTTTTCCGAGCTCCCTCTTATCCATATTCCCATCTCGACTTCTTTTGTTCTCATTATTATCTCGACTTCTTTTGTTCTCATTATTCCTATCAACCTCTTTTGATACTCTAGGCTAATTTAACTCTTGTAAAATCTGATTCAAGATGCAATTCATTTTCTTCAGCTCCTCTAATATAGAAACAGACATTTCTACATGAGCTACATTCATAGGATCGGGGACAAATAAGTTCAATGCCCCGAAATTACTTACTTTAATGATCTCTTTTCCATTTTCTTTCAGTTTATCCATCTTTAATCTATACAAAACAAAACCAAGATATCTGCATTAGGCCAACACACTAAAACTTCCATATAAGAATTAATCTAAACACTTATAACCCAGAAACAGCTAAACCTAGGCTCTGATACCACTAATTGTAACACCTATATCCTATACTAAGCTACTACCACAATATCTTATATCATAAGACATATATTATAATGTTCTCAAGCTGAAAACATTTCTTATTAGTTAACTTATATAATAAATTAAAACCATGTCATGTGAACTTAAGAGTAATACCTTAATTATATAAAAGTCCTTAATCATTACAATGCTTTCTCAAACATAACATTAGTACATATACAAAATTTGGAACATAATTAAAGTTTACATAACTACAAAATAAAAGGACAAATAAAAGACTCTACTATCAATCTTCTAAGACTTGTGTTGGCCAACCTGCTACATATATCAGTCCTTGGATAAAGTCCTATCCTCGCAACCTACACGGATAAAGAACCCATGCTAAGCTATAAAGCTTAGTGGGGAACACAAATATGACAAACGACCACTCACAGTGGTCGCCAATAAGCATACATCATGAACTATAAGTATAACTTATGCTCAATTTAAAAAAAATACAGACGAGAGTCCACACATGATAACCGAATGATTTAATGATAGTAAATTCGGCATTGATGCTTTATATACTCAACATTTAAACATATAAGAATATTTTTCCTTTAGACTTGCGATTCATTCATTGAATGATATACCATTGTTTACACTCAGTCATTCTTTCCATTTACTGTACACTTTAACATATACTAGGAATATATCTATATATATATATATATATATTTATATATATATATTCACATATAAGCTTAGATAAACAAGGACATATGCATATTCGTAAGTGAAACAGAGCATTAGTACTATGAAAGTTTATCATTTATCAATCAAGAATTATATTTGTAATACTTGATATACCAATGCATTCATAGAATTTCTAGCTCGCTTCCATCTCAAATACCATTATCATGTGAACTTTACCACTTGTAAATCTGGAAATATTTTATGTGTATACACAAGACATTATACATCAATTCTCAATAAAGAGAAAGAACGAGTAGATATAGGGAAAAAATATAACCCAATGTATTAATTTGAAAAGCAATCACCAACATGAATACCTATACATAACTCTTATATTCCATTACTATAGAAAACACTTATTTCAGCAAAACATTTTCATAGCTTTCATACATGACGAATCTTGCAAGTCATTTATCTACTTCAAGCAAGCAACATATTACTATAGAAAACATACTATCTCTAATATAGTCCATAACTAGATATTAGTGATGCACTAGTTCATTTATATAACTCTGCACATATTATTTCTATATGGGATAATCGTGCATAAGGGTATATTGTAGCCTCTTTTAATATCATAATTTCCATTTGTGATGAAAAGGAATTTCACATATAAATTAGATTATGAAATCAATTTATGAATTGTCATGCTTCATGAAACTTTAAGTTAAACATCAAAATTTCTTAAATTTGGTATAAAGCTTGCACTATTCTAAAGAGGTGGATAACGGATTATACGGTAGCACCCGACAGTACAAATAAGATACCCGAAGGTATAAATTAATTGATTATAATGGAGGCACCCATAGTTACAATTCTGTTTAGTCACCCAAATAGGGAAGCATTCCGAACTCAAGTTGGGAGCCACAAATGAATTTGAAATTGTCATTTTTTGGCTAAATTATCTTTTACAATATTATTCCCCTATGTGTCTAGTTTCCAGAACATCAAAATTCACCTTAATATCTTACCTATAGCTCAAGATATTTGAGAAAAACTATGGGCTGTGCATAGAACCGAAACAGTGTTTGTAGTCACTTATAAAAATTCATAGCATAAAATTAAGAGGGATTTATACCAACATTTCTTCATCAAAAACGTGATCCTAGATATCTATTTTTTTCCAAAATTTTATAGCATAATATTTTAACTTCTCTACTAATACTAATGCCCAAAATACTATAATCAATTCTTGAACCGAAATCAACAACTCTCTTGAATTTTCATATAAATATTTGGATGGGTTATATACATATTTAGCTCTAGGTTCCTTCTGAAAAAATGTTTATCTTTATTTCAAGTTTACATAGAATCAAACCCCACTCAATTATGACTTAAATATAATGAGTTATGATTAAAACATTGGTAACTGTTCAGAACTGCCTGTACACTTCAAACAGTTCACTTTTATGAATTTTATGGGTTCCTTAACAATAGAATCAAGCCACAAATACTTCTAATGAATTATATAGAATTTAATCTAGTTTACAAAAAATTTTCAATCACCTCAACATGAGGTCCACAACTCTAGATATGGACAAAACAAGCATTCTAGTTCACAAGAACCACACCCAGTTTTTCATCAACATTCAAAAACACGATTTTCTCCTATTTAAATCTCTCATTAACCCTAAACAAACTAATTAATTACCATTAAAATTATGTAATCCAAGCATAAACATTTATATTCACACACATGCATGAAGAATAAGTTCCCAAACCTTAGTTAAAAATTCCTCTCTCCTTGTTCCTTCTACCTCCTTGTTCTCCTTTACACCAATCCATTCATTCAACACCAAAATTTCAGCATTCAACTCATTAGATTATCAACTAAGGAAGATGAAGATGAAGAAAAAGAGATTAACTAACAAATTTATACACTTACCTTGTTGTTTATCACTAACTACACTTGATTTACTCCACATGCAAAGACTTTTCTTTAAGAATTCCTTGAGAGATCTCTAGAGTTTTTGAGAGAGAGGAAGAGAGAATGCAAAATCTGTATTTTTCACTAAGAAGATGCCGTCCACCTCACCTAAAGCCCTTTTTATACTTGTCTTGCATGTGAGTTTAAGTGGAATGTGATATCAATTGGTCTCTCACAGTTCCTTTTTTAATCCCCCAACTAATTGCATGTTACACAAATTTCTCTCATTTATTTGCATGTAAGAGTTTAGCCCCAAAGATTCTTTCTTTTTTTTAAATGAACCCCACTTAAAGCTTCTTTTAACATTGACCCACAAATTATCTTCTTACTTTCAAATTTTCTCCATCATATGCTATCTCTTATAAAATTGATCCCACTCATTTATTATTTTTAACATTGACCTTTAAGTTTATATCGTATTTTAATTTAGCCCTCCAACTATTTTTTTTAATTATACCATTATAAAATTCATAACATATAATTCACACATTCATCACATAACTAATTACAACCTAATTACACTTATATCCCAATTGATCCTTGAAATAAAATATTATTTCAATTATACACAAAAATAAATAACTAGTTTATCCTTCAATATAAAAACTTATAGTAATTCATCTAATTAAGCTTGATTAAACATTAATAATCAGGATTATGTCCTTGAATTCTACTAGGGCCTATTTTGGGTCCTCACAATTCTCTCCCCCTTAAGTAATTTCATCCTCGAAATTCATACTTGTATCCTTTACTTATGCACAACACTATCATTGCTATACCTCTATGTCTATCACAATCATCTTTGATCTTGTACCTCCTCTACCATCTTTTCTATTCACTTCTCATTAAACCTTATCTCCAAATAAGGGCAACCATATCATACTGTTATATCATTACTATTCTTAATGTATATCCTGTCAGTTTCCCTATTCAGTTGGGGCCTGTACATGTAATATGATGCATGATGCTATGCTTATGCGTGAATAATGCTTTCGTGTATGCAATAAGATACAAATGCATTCTCTCCTGTGTTGTATCTATTTTTGCCCCATCCCATGTATAATATTTTGTCAATTGCCTATGCCTGATAAGAATTCACTGACAAGTATACATAACATCGTAATTAACCCAATTTCCTCACAACAACTTCAAATATGAAAGATTTTATTCACAATACATAAACTATTTCTCCAAAACCATATTAGCACACTTATACTATGTTCTATTAACACACTTGTATTATATTCCAAACACTAATTGTATTCGCATTTCTTATCATTTACTTTTTATTCCAAAGTTGGGATTTTATTAATATGCCATCATAAAGAAATCTTTATGTATTCCCTTAATGCACTTGTACTATAATTCACCTAATGGTCAAATATGCACAATATTCTCAAAGTTCCACTATATCAAAACTTTCCTAAAAACATAAAATTCATTACCATAATAAGAATTTATTATTGTGAATGAGCAAATATTAAGGAAGAAAAGATGAATACCAATAGCTCCTTCGATGACATCCCGCTTTGATGAAACCTTAATTTTATCGATCTGAACCGATATAATTAGATGTATAGATTTGTCTCTTTCACTATGATCTATCTCTCTTATCTGAGGTATATTAGCAATGACAAACTTCTTTTCATTCTTTGATGATACTATACTTTTCCTTGGCAACACTAGGTAATTAGCCACAAAATGATCTATTTTACCACATCTAAAACAAGTCCCTGTTAAAGCTCTACAAACACCCCAATGATTCCTTGTGCAATACAAATATTTAGGAACTTGAATCCTTCGGCCTTTCCCTGCCAAACCTTGTGCAGAATAGAATGTGTTGCTAGAAGAACTTAATTTCAATATCTTATTTCTTTTTCCTAGCTCCCTCCTATCTATTTTCTCGTCTCGACTTCTTTTGTTCTCATTATGCCTATCAAATCTGATTCAAGATGCAATTCATTTTCTTTAGTTCCTCTAATATGGAAACAAACATCTATACATGAGCTACATTCATAGGATTGGGATAAATAAGTTCAATGCCCCGAAATTACTGACTTTAATGATCTCTTTTCCAGTTTCTTTCAATTTATCCATCTTTAATCTATACAAAACAAAACCAAGATATCTGCATTAGGCCACCACACTAAAACTTCCATATAACAATTACTCTAAACACTTATAGCCCAGAAACGGCTAAACCTAGGCTCTGATACCACTAATTATAACACCCATATCCTATACTTAACTATTACCACAATATCTTATACCATAAGACATATTACAACGTTCTCAAGTTGAAAACATTTCTTATTAGATAACTTATAGAAGAAATTAAAACCATGTCATGTGAACTTAAGAGTAATACCTTAATTATATAAAAGTCCTTAATACATTACAATGTTTTCTCAAACATAACATTAGTACTTATACAAACTTTGCAACAAAATTAAAGTTTCCATAACTACAAAATAAAAGGAAAAAGAGAAGACTCTACTATCAATCTTCTAAGACTTGTTTTGGCCAACCTGCTACAGATATCAGTCCTGGGATAAAGTCCTATCCTCGCAACCTACACAAATAAAGAACCCGTGCTAAGCTATAAAGCGTAGTGGGGAACTCAAATATGACAAACGACCACTCACAGTGGTCACCAATAAGCATACATCATGAACTATAAGTATAACTTATGCTTAATTTAAAAAAATACAGGCGAGAGTCCACACATGATAACCAAATGATTTAATGATAGTAAATTCAACATTGATGCTTTATATACTCAACATTTAATCATATAAGCATATTTATCCTTAAGACTTGCGATTCATTCATTGAATGATATATCACTGTTTATACTCAGTCATTCCCTCCATTTACTACACACTTTAACATATACTATATATATATATATATATATTAACATATAAGCTTATGATCAACAAGGACATATGCATATTCGTAAGTAAAATAAAGCATTAGCACTATGAAAGTTTATCATTTATCAATATAGAATTATATTTGTAATACTTATTGTACCAATGCATACATAGAATTTCTAGCTTGCTTCCATCTCAAGTACCATAATCATGTGAACTTTATCACTTGTAAATCTATAAATATTTTATGTGTATGCTCAAGACATTATACATCAGTTCTCAATAAAGAGCAAGAACGAGTAGATATAGGGAAAACATATAACCCAATGTATTAATTTGAAAAGCAATCACCAACATGAATACCTGTACACAACTCTTATATTCCATTGCCATAGAAAACACTTATTTTAGCAAAACATTTTCATAGCTTTCGTACATGACGAATCTTATAAGTCATTTATCTGCTTCAAGCAAGCAATATATTACTATAGAAAACATACTATCTCTAACATAGCCCATAACTAGATATTAGTGATGCACTAGTTCATTTATATAACTCCTTGCATACTATTTCTATATGCGATAATCGTGCATAAGTGTATATTGCATCCTTTTTTAATATCATAATTTCCATATGTGATAAAAAGGAATTTAACATATAAATTAGATTATGAAATCAATTTATGAATTGTCATGCTTCATGAAACTTTGAGTTAAACATCAAACTTTTCTTAACTTTGGTATAAAGCCTGCACTATTCTAAAGAGGAGGATAATGGGTTATACGGTAGCACCCGAAGGTACAAATAAGATACCCGAAGGTATAAATTGATTGATTATAACGAAGGCATTCGAAGGTATAAGTCTATTTAGTCACCCAAACGGGGTTGACTACAACCCAAACGGGGTTGAATATGATCCAAATGGGACCATGTCTGTTTAGTCACCCAAACGGGGTTGACTACAACCCAAACATGGTTGAAACTATTATAGCTGTAAGGTATGCTTATAGGCATGCCTATCTATCCACTTCCTAGATTTAAAGCAGGCAGTATAATCTCTTTGCTTTATCTTTTCTTTATTCATTCATATTCCTATATGCACATGTATACTCTTATGTAACAACGAACAATGTACTCATATACATGCTCATGTGTTACTTTATGTAAACCTTCGAACATGCTGACTATTGGGCATTACTATTCTGTATTTGAAATCTTTTTCAATCCTGTAACTATTTTGTATAACATGGTTGTATCTATATAATACTATTTGTACCTGTGCATAATCATGTACAAATATATATCTTCTCTAGTGCATCAACATATATGCATAATTCATAAAACAATTTATACAATTTTCTCATGTAACAATCACATGACAAAATACTCCCTCTCTAATGCATACACTTGTATACATAGTCACATATAACATTGCCATTATATACTTTAATAAGATTTCTATAATTAAGTCTATTGCTCTGTAGATCTATATTTTAGCATGCTAACATGTGACATCACAAATGCTTAATCATGTCATTTCAATTAAACAAAGACATATTATTGCATTTAACTTTAAAAATATTCTCTAAATCATTACTCTAAATATCTTTTGAACCCAATCATATAAGAGCATACTATATAAATAAATAAATATATATATATATATATATATGTTTATATATACACATATATTCTACAAATCACATTACTTCTGTATACAAGTAAAATTGACATTTCAGACTATAAGTATCATAGTAATCTTTAAGAGATCAATAAAAATCGTGTATAATCATTTAGACGTTTACGTATATATACATTTGTATATATTACATTCATGTAATCATATGATAGTCGTACATTAAAAACCTTCATTTATCATGTTTAGACATTTCTTAACTTCATAGTATGCATGCATGCATCAAATAAACATTTACTCCATCATTAAAAATATGTACATGAAAGCATAATTGCACATAACAACCATGTACATAAGTTTGATCAAAAGTGTATTTGATTATTTAGTTTCAAAAGTGTATAAATTATAAGTATATTTAAATACATAATAATTGATCATATGCATGGATTGAGAATTTACAAAATGATGTGATTAGGTTGAATCTTAAATTAATTATTCTATATTATTATTTTCATTCTATAGTATTTATCTATTGACGGTTATGTTATCTTTATTTAATGATCATATTATTATTATATTTGATAAAGTGAAAGTTCCTTAGAGATACTTGATTGAGAAATGTATATTGCTAGTTCTACTTGATGAATACTTAAATTAGGAACTTTATCTTGATGATGACATCACTTAGATTTAGCATAAGTATAACTAAAAGTACTTAACTCACTTTCAAAATGCGAAATATTATATAAGTTCATATTTTTTCATGTAGAAAATTAATATCAAAATAAGGTATTTTAAGATGATTATCAGCTTTAAATTTCTTCTATGGTTAACTATTTCTAATATATCTTATTATGTGTCTCTAATTACTTTGCAAGCTTGGAAATTTATATTGTAGATATAATTTAATTGCAATTTGGGCTCTAGATTTGGTGGACTTAAGAACAACCTAGATGGGTCTAGAATCATCTATAATTATGCCCCATATTATGTAATTCTCCCCTCTCTTCCTAGAGAAATTCGAACCATCCCATTTTAGCCATTTTCTCCATCTTTTCTTTATTTTTTCTTCCTTATGCCAAATATCAACCACATACTCTAGAGATCATTCTATAAACCCTAGAAGTCTAATTGTATTAAAGAGAAGCTTGGATTTGGAGTTATTTTGGGGAGAGAAAGTTAACGTAATTAGGTAATTACTTGAGTTTTTGTTAGAATTAGTTGGAGATTTTATTAGAGACTTGTAGAGCATGATTAGTAGAGTAAGTTAGTAACTTTTAATTGCTTAAATTCATGGCTGAAACATATTATTTTCTTCCTCCTAATTTCGACTAAAAAAAGAAATACAAGGCAAAGATAAAGGCAAAGAGAAAGAAGGAGAGGAGAGGGAAGATTAGGTTATTCTTAAGCCAAAACAAGGTTAGTGGATACAATTTACACTTAATTTCATTTACTTTGTTGAAATTTATACAAATTTTACATTATGTAACTAGGTGAACCTATGTAAAAATGAGAAATAATTCATCCTAACATGATAAAATGATAAATTAAGATGATTTGAGTATGATTTCATGAAGAAAACAAAGTGGAACTAAGAAAACTAAGGTGGTTCGAATTAGGTACTAAGAGAAAATGTTTGCTAATTTAATAATAAATGGTGTATTAGGTATAAAATACACATTATGCCATATGAAGCATAAAGTAGAATTGATTTGAAAGGGAAATGATAAGTGTATAGGTTAATACATAATGGTGAACTAAAAGGAAACTTGAGTATCATTAGGTAAATTGAACTTGTATTGTTTTACAAATGTATAAAATAGTGTTAGAAACATATTTGACATGTGATTGGAGAAAGATTTAATTGGTATGTAAGAAATCCTAATGAGGCCCAATGGTATACATGGGAATATAGACATGTTTTCATTGTCTTTATATGATATTTTGTGTATTTATGATGAATGCATAATGATTAAACACAATTAGATACCATATGAGTATGTAGTAATCAAGACATAATGTAATTAGTAAGGAAAACCATGTAAATAATTATATAAGTTATAAAATGTAATTGCCCTTTGTGTACAATGGGTAATCCAGGACCCTAGAATATAATGGCTAGCCATAAGGACACATATACTGCGATAGCATCACGAGAGTAATCGGGTAGTACACATATTATATAGCCAACACACACAAGTATAGTGGAGCAGTAAGATGACAACAAGTGGTCCCTCCACCCACACTGGAGTAGCCAGATCATGGCCAATGGTCCCTCTAGTCCACTAGTAGCATTAGAGTCCTCGTCCTATATATCCGGTTCGAGGATTTCCACTAATCACATTAGGGGTAAAATTTTAATTTTGTGAAAAATATAGGACTAAATGACAAATTATGCCAAATAATATTAAAGATGAAATAAAATAATGAAAATGGTGAAAGATGGCACTAAATAGGTTCAAAAGGGAAAAAAGTAATTACACAAGAAAATAGGGGTAAAATGGTAATTTGGCATTAAAAATATGATTAAAAAAGTTAAATTAGTTAAATAAAAGAAAAAAGAAAAATTGTAAATAATGAAAAGTTTAGGGACTGTAATGTAATTTGCCACCTATAAGTCAACGTAGGGACTAAAATGGTAATTTACTACTTATTGTGAAATATAAGTCAAAAGAAACAAATATGACTAAAATTAGAGTTAAATAGGGAAAATATAAAGAAAAAGAAATTTAGGGACCAAATGATAAATTTCCATTCTGTTGAGAAATTTATTAAATTAAATGAAGTAATTAAGCATAAATATAATTAAATGGTGATTTAAATAAATATAAGAATAAAATTGGAACTACTTAAGTAAATATGATACTACGGGTATAATCGTAATTTTACTTAAAATGGTTCTGTAGATGAAATTTTGTGTAGATATATCCACCACTAAGCAACAAAGTTGCTTAGCGCGTGCTTTGTTTTGACTGTGCATAGGAATATGTATATATGAAAGCGGACAAGGACACAATTATGGCATGTACATTGTGAAGTTACTTTTGGTTAATGTTTTGAATGCATGTAATTTAGAGTAATAGTTGATATATGTATTTTGGATTTGAGATTTAAATTATGGCATGTAATTAAACTTAAACTTTAGTGGATTGATGAATTATATGTAATGAACCTCGTGTACTTTGTGATGCATTATGGGATGAGAATAGAAGTGCAATGTATGTAATTGGAGTATTGGAGATGGAGTTAGCCATTAGTGAATGTATATTTGGACATTTGCAGGTTTGGGTAGCATGAATTATAAGTCGTCATGTTGCCAAAAATTTTATCAAATGAATAGTAACTTAGCGACGTTAATGTGGATATGAAATATCAAAATTCTAACTTGGATTTTGACTTAGCATATAAACCAAGAAATGAACTAAACAGTTAAGGGGTGCCATTGGTAGTATCATTCAATATATAAGGGAAACAAATAATCGTAAGGTGTCACATTTTGCTGTATCATAGTAGGTTTAGGCGATCCTAAGATTGGAGTAAACGTATATGTGTGAGCGAATGGTTGAATAAATAAATGTACGTGCCATGTAAGACTAAGTAAATTGGAATTGAATCTTACATGTCCCTTTGAGTATTTCAACAATAACTATGGCTTCGGCTTCTCGATGAACACATGAGCTGGTGAGCGATGCAGAGAGCGGGGCCTCAGCCATACCCAAACTAGTAGCCAGTACTCCAACTATTCAGTCTCACATATCCAGTTAGCAGACACCACCACCAGCTCCCCCAACTCCTCAACAAGCTACACTGGCTCCACCAAACTTTGAAAAAATGGTGGTGGACCTATTATATAGACAACTTTAGGCCCTAGCTCCCTCACTGCCACAGTAGCAGCCGCCAGCTCAACCATCTAGAAGACCAAATTTAGAGTAATTAAAAAGACTGGGAGTAGAGAATTTCTATGGTCGAGAAGGTAACTACAACAGAAGCTAAGGAATGGCTGGACCAGATTAAAAGGCTTTCTAAAATCACTCATGGTTCACTAGAAGAAATGCTTGAAGGGGCAGTAGCACTATTTCAGGGACCAGCCTACACATAGTGGGATTTAATCAGGCATTATATACCACTAGAATAGTTAACTTGCGACTTCTACCTACAACAATACAAAGACAAATATATGGAGAAAGAACATAAGCAGGCGATGGAGGAAGCATTTTGGTGACTACGCCACCGTATCTGTACTATTCAACAATATGATAGGGAGTTCAAGAGATTAAGCGCCTACATGGCAGAATATCATATACCACCAGCCAAGATGTGCTAGTTATTCGAAAGGACATTGCATACTGAGATTAGAAAGGCATTAGTTGTCTAAGAGTTTACTAATAAGAAAGCCTTAATCAAAGCAGCTACAAAACTCAAAGCCATTGACGTTGAAGAAGAAAGTAGAAAAGCTAGATCTCAACAAAGCGGAATACCTTTCATAGGGAAATCCAATATATATATATATATATATATATGTATGTATGTATATATATGTACACATACATACATATATATATATATGTATGTATACATATATATATATATGTATGTATATATATATATACATACATATATATATATATATATACATATATATGTATGTATGTATATATGTATGTATATACTCTAGGCTCTTTTGATACTTTAGGCTCAGTTAACTCTTATAAAATCTGATTCAAGATGTAATTCATTTTCTTTAGTTCCTCTAATGTAGAAACAGACATCTCAACATGAGTTACATTCACAGCATCGGGGACAAATAAGTTCAATGCCCTGGAATTGCTGACTTTAATGACTCTTTTCCAGTTTCTTTCAGTTGATCTATCTTTAATCTATAAAAAACAAAACCAAGATATCTGCAATAGGCCAACACACTAAAACTTCCATATAACAATTACTCTAAACACTTATAGCCCAAAAATGGCTAAACCTAGGCTCTGATACCACTAATTGTAGCACCCTTACACTATACTTAGCTATAACACTTTATTTAGTATTAATTAGGCATGCTTATCATATCATTTCATCTGTTATTCTACTAAACAGATACCTAAAAGTTAACTATTAGGAGCTTTACTTACAGGTGCATCTCATTAACATCAAATATTACATATACAAAGCATCTATAGTAATTACAAAATTTATAACATAATTAAAGTTTCCAAAACTACAAAATATAAGGACAGAAAGAAGACTCTATTATCAATCTTCTAAGACTTGTGTTGGCCAACCTGTTATAGATATCAGTCCTAGAAGAAAGTCCTATTCTCACAACCTACACAGATAAACAAAAATCCGTGCTAAGCTATAAAGCTTAGTGGGTAACACAAAATATGAAAAATGACCACTCACAGTGGTCGTCAACAAGCATGCATTATGAACTATAAGTATAACTTATGCCCAATTTAAAAAAAACAAAATGCAGACAAGAGTCCACACATGATAACCAAATGACTTAATGATAGTAAATTCGACATTGATGCTTTATATACACAACATTTAATCATATAATCATATTTATCCTTTAGACTTGTGATTCATTCATTGAATGATATAGCACTGTTTATACTCAGTCATTCCTTCCACTTACTACACACTTTAACATATACTAGGAATATATATAAATATATATTCACATATAAGCTTATGATAAACAAGGACATATGAATATTTGAAAGTAAGATAGAGCATTAGTTCTATGAAAGTTTATCATTTATCAATCTAGAAATATATTTGTAATACTTATTGTACCAAAATTTCTAGCTCACTTCCATCTCAAGTACAATTATCATGTGAACTTTATCACTTTTAAATCTGTAAATATTTTATGTGTATGCACAAGACATTATACATCAATTCTCAATAAAGAGCAAGAACGAGTAGATATAGGAAAAACATATAACACAATGTATTAGTTGAAAAGCAATCACCAACATGAATACCTATACATAACTCTTATATTCCATTGCTATAAAAAACACTTATTTTAGCAAAACATTTTTCATAGCTTTCATACATGATGAATCTTGCAAGTCATTTATCTACCTCAAGCAAGCAACATATTACTATAGAAAACATACTAGCTCTAATATAGTCCATAACTAGATATTAGTGATGCACTAGTTCATTTATATAACTCTAAACATACTATTTCTATATGAGATAATCATGCATAAGTGTATATAGCAACATCTTTTAATATCATAATTTTCATATGTGATGAAAAGGAATTTCACATATAAATTAGATTATGAAGTCAATTTATGAATTGTCATACTTCATAAAACTTAAAGTTAAACATCAAACTTTTCTTAACTTTGGTATAAAACCTGCACTATTCTAAATAGTTGGATAATGGGTTATACGATAGCACCTGAAGGTACAAGTCTATTTAGTCACCCAAACGGGGTTGAATATGATCCAAATGGGGCCATGTTTATTTAGTCACCCAAACGGGGTTAACTACAATCCAAACAGGATTGAAACTATCGCAGCTATAAGGTACCCTTATAGTCATGCCTATCTATCCACTTCCTAGACTTAACGCAGGCAATAAGTTTATTTACTTTATCTTTTCTTTATTCATTCATATTCTTATATGCATGTGTATACTCTTGTATAACTATGAACAATGTATTCATAAAAGTGCTCATGTGTAACTTTCTGTAAACCTGTGAACATTTCACTGTTGGGTATTACTATTCTGTACTTGTAATCCTATTCAATCATATAACTATTTCGTAAGCCAAGACTATACTTATATAATGCCATTTGTACCCGTACATAAACATGTAAAAATATATATCTTCTCTAGTACATATACATATATGCACAACTCATAAACAATTTTTACAATTTTCTCATATAATAATCACATGACAGATACTCCTTCTCTAATGCATACACTTGTGTACATAGTCTCATATAACATTGCCATTATATGCTTTAATAAAATTTCTATAATGGAGTCTATAGCACTGTAGATCTGTATTTTAGCATGTTAACATGTGACAACACATATGCTTAATCATGTCATTTCAATTAAGTAAAGAAATATTCATACATTTCACTTTACACATATTCTTTGAAACATTACTCTAAAACATCTTTCAAAATTCAAACCCAATCATGTAAGATCATATTATATATATACATAAGTTTATATGTTCACATATAATCTACAAATCACATTACTTCTTTCTACAGGTAAAGTTGACATTTCAAACTATAAGTATCATAGTAACTTCAAGATATCAATAAAAATTGTGTATAATCATTTAGACGTTTACATATATATACATATATATATATATGTATATATATTAAATTCATGTAATCATGTGGTAGTCGTACATTAAAAACCTTCATTTATCATATTTAAGCATTTCTTAACTTCATCGCATAGATGCATGCATCAAATAAACATTTACTCCATCATTAAAAATATGTACATGAAAGCATAATTGCACACAACAACCATGTGCAAAAGTTAGATCACATATGAATATTTATATATCATTACCAACAATCCTTACTTAGGTATAAATATAAATATATGTAAACCTTTATTAACAATCATATTACATGCCATACTTAATTCAATGTTCTTCCATATAACTATGAATTTATCTTAACAACATATAGTTAGGCTATACATATGTAATCATAACTTGATTTACATCATTAGTTACATGTATTTCTATGTTAGACATTGCTTAATGATAACTAATCATATATCATCATAAAAGTATATACATATATTAGCCTTGCATATAACAATTATGTACAAATTTAATCACAAATATATGTTAGATATATTCATCACTAGTCGTTACCAATGTACACGTGTGAATGTATATGTATACATATAATCTTGTATTTAATAGTCATATTACATGCCCTATCCAATTCATTTTGTAATCACATAAATACATATTTAGCTTAACTAATTGAAAACCATAAAATAAAGTACGTTAAAGAAAATCTTCACAGGATAGCATTCTAGACTCGACTTGTGAGCCATATTTGAAATTAAAGATGTCATTTTTACGCAAAATGATCTTCTAAAATCTTATCCCCCTTTGTGTCTAGTTTTCAGAGCATTAAAATTCATCTTAATATCTGACCTATAGCTCGAGTTATTGTAAAAATACTATAGGCTATTTATAGAACAAAAATAAGGTGGGTTGTCACTTAGAAAAATTCATAACGTAAAATTGAGAGGGATTTAGATCAACATTTCTTCATAAAAGTTATAATTTCATGTCTCTAGTTTTACCAAAATTTTATTTTGTAGCATTTCATCATCTCTACAAAAAGTCATGCCCATTATTGTAAATTCTGTTTTTGTGAGTAGTCGAGGGGACTAGTCTGGATTCAACCCTAAATTCGATATACTTAGAGACAGATTTAAGTTTAGGTTTCTTCATATGAAATATAGGTATGGAAGTATAATTTCCAACGCAAAAAGAATCACTCAATTTTCTATTCTATAGCTCAACTTATGAGCAAAACAATCCAGATAGGTCAATCAATCATGAAGAAATGTTCGACTCATGAAGAGACTCACGAGTGAAGCAAAAGACTAAACTTCACGACTCGGGAAGGGGTTCACAAGTGGAGAAGAAGGTTACATTTTACGACTCATGAAAGGGCTCACGAGTGAAGGAGAAGAAGGTTACATATCACGACTCGTGAAAGGGCTCACGAGTCAGACTAAAATTCACGACTCGTGAAGATATTCACGAGTGAGACCAACATTCATGAGTGACCTAGGGGAAAAAGATGCACGACTTATGAAGAGCTTCACAAGTCGGACAATAATTCATGACTCGTGAAGGTATTCACGACTCGGCAATAATGCATTCTATTCTTCAACCTCATTTTGATTAAACCCCCGATAAAACCCAGAAAAACACAACCCTAAATTTCTGTCAACCACAACATGTTCCAGCAAATTTCACATTCAATTATAAATAGCCCTAAGTTCCCACACCTTGGCTGAAAATCCATTTATCTTCAACCGCTTACAATTTCCTTTCCTTTACTCTTTCTACCCTCCTCTTCTCCTTCACAAACATCATTATTCAATTAAAATTAAAGCACCTTGCTCTACCATTACCTCATCAAAATGGAAAGAAGAAGGAGAAGAAGAAGATGTCATTTAATTGAAGTTATTTCCTTATTTTGATGCACAATTTCTCTTGACTAATCATCACATGCAAGAATTTCTTCAAAGATTTCTTAGAGAGATTCATCAAAGAATGAAAGGTT